>OX422221.1:123603632-123681132 GCA_949130495.1 Sambucus nigra | reverse complement strand
AACTGAAGGAGCCTTGGGGCAGTTCAAAGGAAGACCGAAGCAAATTGGGAGCCTGGCCAAGGATCGGGTATGCGATTGACCTGAGAAGGAGAAAAATTCGAATTAATTTTTTAAAGAGAAATGGAAAAATTGTTATTTTTGAATAGGGGGGAAATATTATTGACATTTTTTTTTTGGAAAAAGGCGGGGACAAGATATTTTTGGGTAAAAAGGAGGAAAAATATTTTTGGCATAAGGAAGGAAAAATGTTTTTGGTATTTTTGATAAAAGAAGGTAAAAAAATGTTTTTGACACTTTTGATAAAGAGGAAAAACGAGAAAAAAGGTCTCAATATGATTATTATTATGTTTATTATGTTCTCACTTGTATTAGGTTTGCCTAAATGCAAAATGAAATGTTGGACGGGACTTGAGCCTGGGAAAATTGGGTTCAAAAAATATGTAAAAACATAGTTGGACTTGTTGTCAGTCTCATGGACAAGGTCCTGTTTTGAAAAAGATGAAATCGCGCGAAAATTTAGGCGGCATGCTGACCCATCATTTCGGCAGAGTTTTGGGTAGAAATCGACAAACTAGATATGAGTGCCCTAGACTTGACACCTATATGAGGGTATGAAATTGTTGGTTTAATTGGAATGGTTCCCCCATTTGGCATGACTTCCGCTATATACATTTGATTTTGATGGCAATCGGTACGAGTGGACAAGCCATTTGATATACCCAAGTGTACGTGAATTGCCTCACTATATACCTCGTGGGGACAATACGTGTGAGAGCGAATTTAATATACTCAACGTACGTGAACGAGTTCCTTGCGATATACCTCCCGTCACGACTTTGATCAAGCGGTACGATGTATGGGAAACCGTTCGATATACGTCAAAGGTACTTGGCCAATGGAAGGTGAGAGTCATATTTCTTAGGCTCACTGCAACCTGATGGACCAACGCCCATCACGAAGTTCCCCCTGTTACGGAACAAAATTTGGTCAATAACCATGCTCTTTAGTGATGTAGTGTGCAAAATGCATAATTCTTGATTAGTATATTACGGAGAGAGTATCTTTATTTGGGATGATGAGCATTATAATAAATAGGGGAGAATTTACAAGTATATAAAGTAAATCTAACATAGAGCATGAATATTATACTAAGCATGGATATGTGAGTGATGTGTGAATATCTACAAGTGAGTGTGTGGTAGTGAACCTATGCATAGATCAACTACAAGTGGTGTGTGACAAGTGTGAGTGAGCATAGATATATACAAGTGTGATAAGTGGAGGTGTGTGTTAGTGACACCTAAGCATGGATATTCTAAGTGGTGTGTGCAACATATGGATATAAGTGATCCTAGGTGCACATATTGTGATGTGTACATGGAGAGTATCTACAAGTGTGTGAGTGAGCAGTGATATAATCATGAGGTATATATGTGCAAGAAATAATAAAGGAGAAAAATGGAACATACATATAGGAGCACATGCACACAAGCGGAAAAATAAAACACCCATGCAAACAGAGTCGAGCTCGCTTATGAATTAAAAGTCCCTAGCGGAGTCACCACTGTGGCCATTCCCGGATATGCCCATCCATATCGCTCCTCCCACAGGGGCGGAGGAAAAAGGGAAGGAGAAAAAGGTCTCGCGCCCTCGTACCCTATAAGAGCGCTTCAGCCATCGTCGGTGTGGGGTGAATGTAAAGAGATGGTGTCGCCAGCCTATTTTGCACAAAACAGGCAAAAGAACATGTCGTCGCTTCGAGAGAGTGGCATCAAAGACAAATTGATGCTTATGAAACCAATAGTTCGACGGGTTCGGAGGCTAAGTTACAGAATGGGAAGGTGTTAAGCACCCATCCCGCCCTTTCGGTCTCTCATGCGCTTGTGTTATTATTTTCCATCATTTCTCCATGAAGTGTGTGTGCGTGTATATATAATGGAGATCGGAATCGTCCAACTCATATCATGGAAAAGATAGAGTGAGGTCATCCTTATGAATGTTCCCAAAATAATATATAGAAAATACGATTTCGGCATTTATCAAAATATTGATCGTTATGTGTTGGACAAAACTCTACTAAGGATCACAAACATAATATGTATTAAAGTAATTCAAGAATATGACAAATGCGGGAATGGGGGATTTGGGAAAATTGGAAAATTGGACTCGAGTCTCAAGTTTTAATTCAAAATGCTTACGTAGCCTATAAAGGCATTAAAGTCCACGTAGTTTGTATGCGGCATAGGGGTGGGGTTTATCCCATAGATTCAAACGGGATTTATTATATGTCTGTGTAGAAAATATGTTTTAGTTTTGGAAAGGTGTGATGGACAATTCCATTTGGAATTTATGGGCATAACCCTCTTTTTGTTTATTTTGTTTTTTTATGTAAAATAAAATATGTGCAATATAGATAATAAAAATGTGAGATGTTAATGTGTATGAACTAAAGCAATACTAGATTATGAATTTAATGTAATTAATGAAAAAATAAGAAATGTAAAGGGAGAGAAGGTCTTGGACCTTCTTTGGAGCTTGATCTTGATCTTGGATGAAATCCCTTAAGTGTTGAGATGAATGTTGGATGAGAGAGAATGATATTTTGCCAAATTGGGTATGAAAGGGATGGGAATGTAAGATTGAATGGAATTTTACATGAGGAAACTTCGCTGATTGCAAGATTGATTTTGGACTTGGAAATGACCATCATTATTCCTTCGGGCATGTCGACCATCAAGGCTAAGGTAGCAAGGGCACTGGTTAAGATGTTCATTGATCAGGGAAAGTAGTGGAAGGTGATATCTCAAAACTGGGAGGCCAACTCTTCTAGGTGGGCGTGGAAGGGTAAAAGTTTTTCATTTTTGACTTTTCATCTTCTAAGTGTAATACCCCTTACTTTTGGGTAATTATTTTTATATTAATTTGCCTTGTGGGTTAATTATATAAAATAAAGAATGTTGAAGTGAATATTATTTTAAGTGATTTAAGAGATAATATTTATTGAGTTTTGCATATCTACTGTTATGTGAATATAAATAGCATCATATTGTGTTTTATGGCGTCGTTGTGCTTTAAGTGGCGGTTATGACTTATATTCCAATTGGATCATTATTAATGAATTAATATGACGTTGGAACATGAAATAATGTGCGATATTTGGGATGGCAATTTAGAGGGTACGGTTAGTCCGAAAATGGTTGAGATAGTCAAAATAAATGCCAAGTTGTATTTTTGGGTTCTAGGTACTTTTGCCCGGTTATAACTTAATTATGGTGTTATGAGTCATTTTAATTGTGTAATAGCATTTAAATGCTAAACTTAATGTAATTGGGAATTTAAGTCTTCCGAGATCATTTTACCTCTCATTTGTGTTTTAAACTTAGAGAGAGTCAAAGAGAAGAGAGAGGTTGGGAGAAAATGGAGAGAAAGAGAGAGAATTGGAGATTAAGAGCTTGGAATCGTTGCTACGGGAAGAGAATCCGAGACTACAAACTTGAGGCAAGTTTCTAACTTGCAAATGTATGATTTAGTGTGGATAATTTATATATATAGTTGTGTTCTTGAGATTTAAGCATTAATGGGTTTTGATGATTTTGGTGTTTAAACCCTTAATCTTTGATTTAAATTTGATTTGAGTTGGAGATATTAGTTAGTTATTGTGTAGGAATGATTTGGTTAAGTTATTAGTTGATGATGTTGGGATTTATTGGAAGAAATGGATTTGGGGGATTGAGGGTTCATAACAACCCGTATCCCTAACTGGGCAATCTGACCAGGGCAAATCGATTCGCCCTCCTCAGCGAATCGATTCGCTAATAATGGGGACTACAGGTCTGAGGAACAGAATTGATTCGGGTTAAGGCCGAATCAATTTGGGCTGAGGGAGGAAGTCGAATTTTCTCAGCCCAATCGATTCGCTTTTTGGGCGAATCGATTCTCTATCAGGGGAGAATCGATTCGGCCCTAGGCAAATAGATTAGGAAATTCTACTATTTTATAGGGTTTTTTTAACTTGGTTTCTAGTCCTTTTCTTTTAGGTTTAAGGCTTTGGAACCTTCTCTTGGGAAGTAATAAAGAGTATTAGGGGTTTATATTAGGGGGATTAATACCCTAGATTAGTATGGGGGTAATTGGGCTTAGTTCGGGGGTTATTCAATAGAAGTTAGTACCGTTTTCCTCTGGTGAACTAGCTTGGGACTAAGGGAGAGTGGGGTGGTATTGTTAAGGACTTTTAGAGACTAGTAGTGAGGAAAATTACCCATGGTAGCCTATAGTAATGTTTTGGAACTCTTGGAGACTAGTATGAGGATAATTTTACTTTGTAGCCTATGTTGTTTATAACATATGATTTTGTGAATAAGAAACGTACAGTTTTAAATTGGCATATCTTGTTAATCATGGCATGCATGTACATACCTCTCTAAATGCTATCATAAGGGAAGTCACGTGCATGAGGTGATGTCCCCTCGCTAGTGAATGCAGGGAGAATATAGTCCTCGACCATAGGACCGGTGGTTACATTGTGATGTTATTTTATTCGAAGTGAGGTAATTCTGGGTATGGTTATGACTCACTGTCGAAGGTATATGGCCGCTTCCCACGCGACGCGATTTAGGATCCCACGTGGTCTTGGTTATAGGCCCTGAAAGATGATAGCTATTTAGGGTCGCATCCAGTGTGGTGACTCCCGAAAGGATGGTCTTAGAATCGTTATATTGTGACTATAACTATTCACACTAAAGTGGCATTTTATAAATGGCTAAAGCATTTTATAAATCAACTTTGTGACAAAAGTTTCCCAAAATGGCAAATAGGCTCGTGAATTAATGTTTTATGAAATTGTAGGTTAAGCATGATTAGTGGAATTTAGCTATTTCTCTTAATTAAAACAAGAAGTTTGATTTATAATGACCCAGTGTGACGCTAGGATGTGTATTTAGATGGGGGGTGAGGATGATTATTATTGAAGAGAGAATCCATGTTTATGATGTTTAGTGCTCATAACTGTTATGCATTTTATTCGCACGTATATCATATCAAATCGGGCCCTGACCCGTTTATATTTCTCTTTCTTGTGTGGTTCTCTTTTATGCCCAGGTGCTCCGCCTTAAGGGTGCTCAATATGATCCTTCCTTCTCAGTGTCAGGGAGCTACAACATTTTTATGGATGTTGTAGGATTCTTGTTATAGACGCATCTGTCTTTTGTATATTCTAGTTATGATCAGACAAACATTCGAGTGTGTTGCCCAAGATTTGTACATGCTTATATACTGTGATATTTATTTGTAATACTTAGTGTAACCATTGTATTGGCCTGTTAATCGACAGCTTATTCGGTAGAATTTGTTATTAAACTGTCTCTTATATATATTTACCCACCTTCTTTTATAAATTGGATTGTCGAAATTATTTTTACTGAACTCAAAAATTTCATTGACATTCGTTTCTTTTAAAATAATTGGTGGTTATATCATAGTATAATGGTTACGACAGTGATGCTAAGAATGGACCATCTATGATTCCTGTATTTATTAGAGTATCGGGTTGGGCACCTCTTATTTTAATAAGCGGGGTGTTACAAATGGTATCAGAGCATCAGGTTCTAGCGTCCTTAGGAATCTGTGTGGACGTACTACGCTTTAAATTTTACTTTTAATTTGACATAGAGCCTTAGGATTAGGATTGTTGATTCCTCTTATGAGATTTCATTCTCCTGCCATAATGTAAGATTTTAGTAAATCTTTTGCGCGTTCTTCCGAGATTCGTATGCTGATTGATGAAGGGCGACCAGGGAAGGCCGTTATGAGGGCAGCAGGAGGCAGGGCTTAGTTTGAACTGTAAGTTGAAGTCGGGGATGAGGACCGCATTGGAGGTCACTTCCTTCATGGCATTTTCTTGGATTGCTACAACGACTACAAAAGTATAGTAGCTATAATTTCCCACGTACCACTAGAAGTAGAGAGTGGTACTAAACTTGAATTACCCAGTGAAGTTAAATTGGGAAAAAGTTTGAAAGGTCCTTGATAAGGACCATACGTTGAAGTTAAGTCATGCGGAGGAAATGTAGCTTCATTCAGTGGAATTATAGGGCTCAGAACCTTTGGCTTAGAGCGGGGTATACGATTACCCAGATATGAAAATTTGAGGAAATTTTTTCACCCGTTAGAGCAATGTCGAAATGGTGGGAACGGTAGTCACCATATTTGGTGGAGCATGATATTTTGCTCATAGAGGAACCTTATGGATAGTTCTAACAGCAAGTTCCTTTGATATATCAGAAATGAAGAAAATGCAGCTTTTCAAGTATTTAAATGAGGATCGGTCAGAGGCCGACAGTGAATAAAGAGTTATATGGTTAAGAAAACCTTGCATCGAAGTAAGGTAGGTACAAGGAAGAAAGAGTCCTTCAGTGGAATGACAGGCTCACTAGTAAGTGTTGCTAACACTTATGGAGAAGTCGTGTTCTTGAAACCTCATTAGTGGACTTCCACCCGGGGAATTCATTGAAATAAGGCAGTTGAGGCCGGTAGCAAGTTTTCTTTTGCTGGGGGAGTTAAGGGAACTACGAGGGTGATTGTCAGGATCGAGGCTATAGAGCCTGAGATGCTAAAAACTTTAATATGGCCAGGGTGTCCAGAGATGGGGAATGATTGTGATGTGGAACGTAGAACCACACGCTTTGATTTTGTCCAATAGGAGTTAAAGGACAAGAGTAGGGTGCCTAGATGGGGCATTAATTGAAGTAGTTTTTGGTACAGATAGGGTAAGGGTACTGTATCTGGAAACTATTTGGAGTAGCCAGGGTAATTGGCAAGAATGTTGTTATGAGCTCCACTTCGGATGAGGGATGAGTATTCTGTGTGGCAAGATTGAGTCTTAGTATCTTATTAACCCTAGATTCGAGTGTGTAATTAGAGCTTTGTGGCAGTATTGGTAATATTATAGAGGGTATATCTATATGTTTTCCGTGGTAGTGAGGTTTTATTTTCCTTCATTCTCTGTAAAAGCGGGTGTTGATATTTTAATCTTAAATCTGGTTTGTACTACTCGTTCTATATGTGTTATACGAGTATAAAATATTTTGATTGATCGGAGCGATAGCAGGATAATGATTGCAAGGCTACCGTATCTGTGCTTACAGGGTGGAACTAATTGTTCTGTAATATCTCACGTGGATACGGGTTGAGACTTTATAGATATGGTCTAAGGTATGTAGGAATTGTTATTTTACTTATTTTATGCTGACATATCTCCACGATCAACAAAGTTAAGTAGTAGTGTATGAGAGGGGTTCCTTGTCTGGATTTCTCTTGCGAGACACTCCACGCATGAACCTTAACGACGTTGGGAGTGGAGAGATGTTAATTTATGATAGGATGTTGGTTTTAGTGAAATTAGCCGAGAGTCACGTGATTGATTAAGGGCTAATCAAAAGTAGATTGCGGTAAAAAAGCACTGGGAATGTTTCTCTCACCGGATATATATGGGCGAGACAAGGAAAAGGAAGTCGGGTTGAGGCTTATGTCCAGGCCTTTATTAGAAAAGGAAATATATTTTGAGATAAGGTTCGTAACACTTTACAAAGTAGGCGCCACGATTAGTTAGAATTTCCATTTCGTCGCAATGGAAGGACCTAGAGGCAGAAGCGCATTAGTAGGGTTACAAGATAGGATTCTTAGCGGTCCTGATTGTGTGCCTTAGGCCATTTTATTTTGATGACCGATGATGCGAGGTAGTAGTGTAACAGGAGGGTTCTTTGTTTGAATTTCGCTTTGCGAGATGTCCCACGCATGAAATCAAGCGAATGTCGGAAATTGAGAAAGGTATTGGGTACTAGGGATATAGTTAGTATAATACTCATTCTACGTGCATACGAAACACATCGACCTTAGGATTATTAGGAGGTAAGGCCAATGGGGCATGTGGCACTGTTTTAGGAAGGATGTAGTGAATTAACCACGAGAAGATTGGTGGGTTAACTTCAAGAAGCATTGGGTTTCTAGGAATAAGGAGTTTGGAATCTCGAGTAACTCGGGGAACCAGACTGGAAAGAATGTGAGGCCCATCTTTAGAGAGAGTGTTACGTCTGTAACCTAACTTTCGATGAGCTAAAGGACAAGTTGACTTCTACTCCTGTACTCGCGTTGCTAAAATTAGGAGTGGACTAATTGGTCTTTACGGACGTGCCTCTATAAAAATTGGGAGGTTTGTTACTACAGGAGCATGGGGCCATTGCGTATACGTCTCGCAAGCTTAAGCCCCGTGAGAAGAACTATACCATGCATGACTTAGATCTCTCTGCGGTAGTGTTCACCTTAAAGATGTGGAGGCACTACCTCTTGGGAAAGAAATTCAGTCTTTTTTTCGAACCACGAGTCGTTACAATATTCATTCTCTAAAAAAGATCTAAATGTGCAATAATGTCGGTGGTTAGAGTTCATAAAAGACTAGCGATTCGATATTCATTATCACCCAGGAAAGGCAAATGTGGTGGCGGATACGCTGAGTAGAAAACCCGTGGGGGGGGGGGGGGGGACTAGCGAAGGCATGGAAAGCCAAGTGGAAAGAGCTTAACCAGGAGAATGCTGTAGCAAGGGCATTTATATCAGTGTTGACCATTACACCTGCTAGTGTGATGAGAGTCGTAGAAGAGCAAGGAAGGGACAAAGACTGTCAAGACCAGGTAAGAGAGTTGTTGACCGAGGGAGCGAGGTCCTACTCTATTAGTTCTGAGGGTGGGTTACGTTTCCATGGAAGAATGATAATCCCGGACGAGGGTGACTTGAGACGTGCTACCATAACAGAATCTCATGATTCTGGATTTGCAGTACATTTAGGTGGGGGAAAAATGTACCAAGATATGCACCGTCAGAAGTGGTGGACATCTATAAAAAAGGACATTTCTGAGTTTGTCTCCCAATGCGCCACTTGTCAATTGGTGGATGTGGACCACCAGCAACCGATTGGATTGTTGTAACCGTTAAAAATACAGGTGTGGAAATGGGAGAGTATATCCATGGATTTTATCACTGGATTGCCATTGTCGTAAAGCGGTCATGATTCTATTTGGATAATTGTCGATCGTTTGATCAGATCGCCACACTTGCTACCACTACGGACGGATTATAATACGACACGTTACACCCGACTCTTTATTGCGGAGTTTGTGAAACTTGATGAGGTGCGTATTAATATAGTGTCGGATCGAGACAATATTTTCATAACCCATTTCTCGTAAAGGTCCTTGGAAGTGTTGGGGATCGATTGAAGTTGAGTACCTCCTATCACCTGCAAACAGATGAACAAACGGGGTTAGTCAACCAAATGTTGAAGGATATGCTCCGGATGTGCATACTTGACTTTGAAGAAGGATGGGAACAATACCTTCCACTGGTCAAATTTGTATACAATGATTCGTACCAATCCACGATAGGTATGGCACCGTATGTGGCATTAAATGGACAATCGAGTAGATCACCTGCATGTTGGTTGGAAGTAGGAGGCAATAAGCTTCTTGAACTTGAAATGATCCAAAATATATTTTCGAGGATTGAGTTCATTCGAGACAACAAAGGAATTTCATAATACCGTCAGAAGGGCTATGCCAACGCGAATAGAAGTCATGTAGAATTGGAGGCCGGGGACCAAGTTTTGGTGCTGGTATCCCCGTTGAAGGGTATAATGCGATTCGGGAAGACATGAAAACTTCCCGTTGTTGCAAAGGTAGGCCCATAGCATATCAGCTTGCTTTTAGGAATGCCTACAACAAATCCATGATGTGTTTCATGTGTCATCCTTGAATATGTATACGAGGTACGAAGGAGCTCATTGGAATATTCCTTGGGGTGATATCGAATTACAACCCGATATTTCATATGAGGAACAACCGTTGCTATTTTAAATCACGGAGAGTGTAGACTAAGATCGAAAGTGGTACCCTTGGTTCGAGTCCAGTGGGGACACCACAATGCCGAAGAATTAACTTAGGAACGAGAGAACGATATATGAGAGAAGTACCCCCTAGTCTTTTTATAAGGTACGCCTAAATTTTGAGGGCAAAATTCCCTTGTGTGTGTGTATTAGGGGGGGGGGGGGGGGGTGTGTAATACCCCTTACTTTTGAGTAATTATTTTTATATTAATTTACCTTGTGAGTTAATTATATAAAATAAAGAAAGTTGAAGTGAATATTATTTTAAGTGATTTAAGAGATAATATTTACTGAGTTTTGCATATCTACTGTTATGTGAATATAAATAGCATCATATTGTGTTTTATGGCGTTGTTGTGCTTTAAGCGACGGTTATGACTTATATTCCAATTGGATCATTATTAATGAAGTAATATGATGTTGGAACATGAAATATTGTACGATATTCCGGATGCCAATTTAGTGGGTACGATTAGTCCGAAAATGGTTGACATAGTCAAAATAAGTGCCAAGTTGTATTTTTGGGTTCCGGGTACTTTTGAACGGTTATAACTTAATTATAGTGTTATGAGTCATTTTAATTGTGTAGTAGAATTTAAATGCTAGACTTAATGTAATTGGACATTTAAGTCTTCCAAGAGAATTTTATCTCTCATTTGTGTTTTAAACTTAGAGAGAGTTAGAGAGAAGAGAGTCTTGGGAGAAAATGGAGAGAAAATAGAGAATTGGAGATTTGGAGCTTGGAATCGTTGCTACGGGAAGAGAATCCGAGACTACAAACTTGAGGAAAGTTTCTAACTTGCAAATGTATGGTTTAGTTTGGATAATTTGTATATATAGTTGTGTTATTGACATTTAACCATTAATGGGTTTTGATGATTTTGGTGTTTAAACCTTTAATCTTTGATTTAAATTTGATTTGAGTTATAGTTATTAGTTAGTTATTGTGTAGGAATGATTTGGTTAAGTTATTAGTTGATGATGTTGGGATTTGTTGGAAGAAATGGATTTGGGGGATTTAGGGTTCATAACAACCCGTAGCCCTAATTGGGCAATCTGACCAGGGCGAATCGATTCGCCCTCCTCAACGAATCGATTCAGTAATAATGGGGGCTACTGGTCTGAGGAATCGAATTGATTCGGGTTAAGGCCGAATCGATTCAGGCTGAGACAGGAAGTTGGTTTTTCTCATCCGAAAATCCTGCTGTTTTATAGGGTTTTTCAACTTGGTTTCTAGTCCTTTTGTTTTAGGTTTAAGGCTTAGGAACCTTCTCTTGGGATGTAATGAAGAGTATTAGGTGTTTATATTAGGGGGATTAATACCCTAGATTAGTATGGGGGTAATTGGGCTTAGTTCGGGGGTTATTCAATAGAAGTTAGTGCCGTTTTCCTCTAGTGAACTAGCTTAGGACTAAGGGAGAGTGGGGTGGTATTGTTAAGGACTTTTAGAGACTAGTAGTGAGGAAAATTACCCATGGTAGCCTATAGTAATGTTTTGGAACTCTTGGAGACTAGTATGAGGATAATTTTACTTTGTAGCCTATGTTGTTTATAACATATGATTTTGTGAATAATAAACGTACAGTTTTAAATTGGCATATCTTGTTAATCATGGCATGCATATACATACCTCTCTAAATGCTATCATAAGGGAAGTCACGCGCATGAGGTGATGTCCCCTCGCTAGTGAATGCAGGGAGAATATAGTCCTCGACCATAGGACCGGTGGTTACATTGTGATGTTATTTTATTCGAAGTGAGGTAATTCTAGGTATGGTTATGACTCACTGTCGAAGGTATATGGCCGCTTCCTACGCGACGCGATTTAGGATCCCATGTGGTCTTGGTTATAGGCCCTGAAAGATGATAGCTATTTAGGGTCGCATCCAGTGTGGTGACTCCCGGAAGGATGGTCTTAGAATCGTTATATTGTGACTATAACTATTCGCACTAAAGTGGAATTTTATAAATGGCTAAAGCATTTTATAAATCAACTTTGTGACAAAAGTTTCCCAAAATGGCAAATAGGCCCGTGAATTAATGTTTTATGAAATTGTAGGTTAAGCATGATTAGTGGAATTTAGCTATTTCTCTTAATTAAAACAGGAAGTTTGATTTATAATGACCCAGTGTGACGCTAGGATGTGTATTTAGATGGGGGGTGAGGATGATTATTATTGAAGAGAGAATCCAACCTGTTTATGATGTTTAGTGCTCATAACTGTTATGAATTTTATTCGCACGTATATCATATCAAATCGGGCCCTGACCCATTTATATTTCTCTTTCTTGTGTGGTTCTCTTTTATGCCCAGGTGCTCCGCCGCTAGGTCGGTCAATATGATCCTTCCTTCTTAGTGTCAGGGAGCTACAACATTTTTTCGGATGTTGTAGGATTCTTGTTATAGACGCATCTATCTTTTGTATATTCTAGTTATGATCAGACAAACATTCGTGCGTGTTGCCCAAGATTTGTACATACTTATATACTATGATATTTATTTTTAATACTTTCTGTAACCGTTATATTGGCCTGTTAACGGACAACTTATTCGGTTATTATTCGGTAGAATTTGTTATTAAACTGTCTCTTATATATATTTACCCACCTTCTTTTATAAATTGGATTGTGGAAATTGTTTTTACTGAACTTAAAAATTTAATTGACATCCTTTTCTTTTAAAATAACTCGTGGTTATCTCGTACTATTATGGTTACGACAGTGATGCTAAGAATGGACCATCTATGATTCCTGTATTTATTAGAGTATCGGGCTGGGCATCTCTTATTTTAATAAGAAAGGTTTTACACTAAGGACCTGGCTGATGAGGAGGTAATAATCCCCGTGGACATCTAGGCATTAAATTCCTTTCTTGAGAGTGATTTTGAGGCCTACGATGCTTGCCTCGTATTTAGTCATGTTGTTCGTGCCGGAAAGTTCTATCTTGATGGCAATGGGAGTGTGAGAGTCATCAGGGGTGATCAGGAGTATCCTAATTTCGTATCCCTTTTTATTATAAGCATTGTTAAAGAAAATTTTCCACCCAAGGTCTTCCTGAGAGGTACAAAGTATGTCTTCATCCGGGAATTTATAGATCAAAATGTCGATTTCTTCCATGGGGTAGTTAGCAAGGTAGTCGGATATGGATCTCCCTTTCATGGCGTTCTACGTGTCATACACAATATCAAACTCGGATAATAGCATTAACCATTGGGCCATTCGGCTAACAAGGTAGTTTTTTTGAGCAAGTATTTTATAAGACCCATTCGGGATATAAGTCTGATGGGAAAAGTAAGAATTTAGTGCCATAATTTTTGGCTGACCCAGATAAGGTCGACACATGCTTTCTCCAAGGCAGTTAGTTGACTTCGTACCCGGATAATTTGTGACTGGCATAGTAGATGGAAATTTTTTGGCTCGATTCTTCAAGGTATTGGGATAGAAAAGTCCCAACTGCAGTGTCCATTATGGTCAAGTATAGAAGTAGAGGGAGACTAGGCTGCGACGACATGAGTACCAGAGGTCGGGTTAGGTATTGCTTGATTCGAACAAAGTCTTCCTGACAAGCTTCATTCCAGACTTTGGTTGAATAGTTTTGGAGGAGCTTGAAGATGGGTTCACAAATAGAAGTCAACTAGATGATGAACCGATTAATATACTGTCATTTTCCCAAGAATCTCTGCATTTCCTTCTCTGTTCGGGGTAGTGTAATTTCGAGTATATCTTTCAGTTTGGGAGGATCTTCTTCAATTCCATTTTCGCTAACCATTAATCCCAAAAGTTTTTCTTTGGTGATGCTAAAAACACATTTTTATGGGTTAAGTCGCATTTGGTATCTCCACAGTCGTTCAAAAAACTTTTGGAGGGTGGGAACATGACTTTCCCGAGTCTTAGATGATCATATCATCTACATATACCTTGACCTCTTTGTGTATCAGATCATGTAATATGGTTGTGGCAACCCTTTGGCAGGTAGCCTCTGTATTTTTAAGATCGAACGACATAATTGTGTAACAGAAGGTTCCCTAAAGGGTGATGAATGCATTTTTTTCTTGATGATCAGGGTGCATCTTAATCTGATTGTATCCGACAAACCCATTAACGAATGAATTGAGAGCTTGACTGACCATGTTATCGATAATCATATCAATATTGGGTAGTGGGTAAGCATCTTTCAGAGAGGCTTCATTCGAATCTCCGTAATCAACGCACATGCAGACTTTTTCTCCTGATTTTAGAACTAGTACAATATTCGCTAACCATGTGGGATATTCAATCACCTGGATAAAGCTTATGTTCAACTTTTTGACCACCTCTTCGTTAACCTTGAGCGATCATTCGGTACAGAGCTTTTGTATTCAACATTTTTTTGAGTTGCGCGGGCTCATGTTCGTCAAGGATGGACCCTATCCTAATCTCACGCAGTTGGCTACTAGAATCAATATTGATAATAACAGTTTCATCTTTATTAAGTTGAACGCGATTATGTTTTTTTCTATTAATATTATTAAGAGTAGTTAAGAATTGTTCATTTGTAAAATCATCATCATTAATAGTTTCATTAGAATCAAGATAATTAATGTAAGGTACAACAAGATACTCAAAATCTTTATTTATTTCATTCTCAGAAAAAAAACATTGAGAACCTCGTTAAAGGAGGTCTCAATTATATTATGATCAGAGTAAAGAAAAACGGAAGAAGAAGAAATGGGATAAACATTCGGGTCGGGTTGTATCTCAACAGGTGGAACTGGTACAACATTCCAGTTGAGGAGGGGTGCATCAGTAGTCTTAATTAAGATGGATGGATTCGATGATGTAGCACCTGAGTGGATCATGTAGAGTGTCATCCCCAGTGTCTGTAGATTAAATGAGTCCTCAGAGTCACTTCCCTCTGAATCCTTGGCAACAACTATGGCTTTCTCAATAAGTGGTTGCACATGATTCTAGGAATCTTCTACCCATGAGTAACTCTCTGGGAAGAATCTTTTTATCCACATGATCATACCATGGTTCAAAAAAGCTACAAAAGGGAAAATCGTCACCCTCTTTGACGAATCTTTTGTTCAAGGAGTCTTTTAAAATAGTCTTGGCATTTTCTAACCTTCTCTTTAATCGAGGTTGGCGGAGCACTCCGAGTTCCTCTGATGATGGTTGATAACCCAGGCCACATAGAGGAAAGGCCTTCTTCAGCACTATGGGTTTCAATATCCCCTGTTGTTATTGTCCCATCCCCAGTCCAAACATGAAGTGCATATTCTTGAACATCTGTATCACATTGACATTGTCGTAAGTGTTGTGCTCTGGACAAACTCTACCTTTGAAATCATCCCCTACTGGGAGTGGAAGTGGTTCGACTCAAAAGCCAGATATATCATTCACCCCATGTTGTATCTCTAGTATCGAGTTACTAATGCTTGAATTCTCGATATTGTTATCGTCTCCTAAAATGGTGATGACTTGCCCTTTGGCGAAGAATTTTAGTTTTTGATGAAGAGAGGAATATACCCCCTTGAATCTATGAAGCCATGGTCGACTGAGTAATAGGCTGAAATAAGTCGGTATATCGATAACCTGGAACACAATAATCAGATTTATAGGACTTGCCGCCCTTATTTCATGCTTTATCGATCCCATCACCTCTCGACGAGTGTTGTCATAAGCACGCACCACGGTAGAAGTTGGAGCTAGGTCACTTACTTTTAAACCTAAGCAGTTGAGGGTTCTTAACAGGAAAATATTAAGTGCTGATCTGTTGTCGATGAGTGAAAGTGGGACTATCTTCCCCATTACTTGGACGGAGATATTGAGAGCATAATTATGATTAGGACCAAACTTAAGGAGTTATTCCTCAAAGAAGGTGAGCATTCCAGTAGAAGTTAAGGATTCGACCAGGTTCACTACTTCTTTTGGAGTGGTGGAAGGGGAGACTGTGGGCTTGGTAAGCAATTTAATCAAGGCATTTCAATGCAGTTGGGAAGACATTAAGAGTCCCCATGAAGTGATGTTAGCTCGAGTTTTATTCAACTGGTTAAGGATTTTTCTCTCCTTGATAATCATTTTCGACATGGGGAGTTCCCTGACAATACCATTTCGTTTATCTATTGCTGATTAATGGTTTGAACTCTGGTAGTGCATCCGAGAACTTTTCATATGGTTAACAAAAGGTGGGAGGAACATAAAATATATTTCTTCATCTATCTCGGGTTATTTGACCACTTTATTGATCTCACCTATCAGATCTTCAAATGATATCATCCCACATACACTGATCACTGGGCTAACCTTTTCCTGGCTTACCTCTTCATCATAACTATCAAATTCGACCCCCCATCTAGTTGTAATGATGTCATCCTTCTACGTGAAGTCAATTCATTTTAAATCCTTAATGGGTTCCTCATATAGATCCTCCCACTCAACAAGGAGATGTAGAATTACAGGGACCAACCACCTCTGTATCTTTAAGGCATTGAGGAACTCAAATATACTACAAATCTCATTGGTTTGTCAAAATAAGTCTGTCATGATCTGAACTGCATCGTCCAAACTTACTTCGTGGATGGGCACCACCTAATTATCTGACTCTCGAGCCCACTTTCGGGATTTCATGAATAGTGTGATGAATTTTTGGCTGTCAATGGTCACTTCAGAGGGCAGTTTCAGCCCAAACTCCAGGAGTTGGTTCAGTAATGCTGATAATTCCATATCTTTCCCTTCGAAACAAGTATGAACAACAATGGATGCTATTGTAAGAAGTGACAGGGCCTTATCGGCAAAACAGGTAGGGTGTAGGAGAAAATATGGGCAAACTTTAAGGGTTCTAGGTTAATATACGGATATAATGAGTGATTTACTGGGTATAATCTGGGTAGATGGGTCAAATTTCGAATCATTTTCTCGAAAGATTGCATTTGCATGAGTTAGGAGTGGATTGTGAGTGGTGTTCGGTTTTGGATTAGCTGGTGAGGCGATAACACCCCAATCAATAGAACCTTGGATTACATTCCAGAAATGGAAGCACTGATCAGTGGTATGTATGACATTTTGATGAAAATCACAATGGGCATCATGTTTAAAATTTTTGGTAAGTGGGTTTGGTTATGGACATGGGTCTAACGGCTTGATGAGATTTCAGCTCAATAGGGCTTAGTAGACTATAGAGATGGGAGGATGAAGCTTGGTGTATTCCTTTCTGACTGGGTTGGCACGACTTTCTGGAACCCAAGAGGTGGCAAGCTGTGAGATGTTGTTGATGGTCGATACTATAGCAGGCTGTTCATATTTTTTTGGACAGAAGGATACTTTCTTTTGCTCAACTTCTGTCTTGACATGGTTTTCTTCAATCTCTACTCCTAGTTCCCGAAGGGCTAAAAATGGGGGTAATACTTTCCTCCCATCGTCGCTAAGACATGGGGTATGAAGTTTTTCTTCACAATACTAACTTTCTCCTTTTCAAAAGGCCGGTTGGTCATGGTGGTTATTTTCTCCCTCCACCTTGTTATGCAATTATTGACAGTTTCTTCGAGATTCTTCATGTGAAGTTCAAAATTATGACGTGTAAACTCTAATTCCTCATTGTAGTTATATTGTGACATGAATTCACGGTTTACATCCTCCCAACTGCGAATTTTGGATTCTCCGAGGGATAGGAACTAACGAAGAGCGCTGTCCTTTAATCTCTGTTGGAACATCTGGGCTATTATTTCCTCAGAGGAACCTAGGAGAGTCATGGCTCGGTGGTAATTTTGAAGATAAATAATTAGGAGATCGCTACCCCCGAACTTCTCAATATTGGGCGTCTTAACTTTTTTCGGGAGCCTTGCTTTAGGGTATGGAGACATATTGGTGAATTCTATGTAGTTCTCGAAGATTCGAACCTGGTCAAACTTCTTGGTCATCAGCTTAAGGTCTTCCTTAACCTTGTTCACATCTTCTTCCTTCGGATCAACAAGTACTAGCAGGTTATCCCCTGGTTGGACAGGATTTGGTATAGGGAGATAGGCTGATGGCAGCCCATTAACACGAGGGGCACGTGGAGCATGATGATATTCTTTCAAGACCCAAATGGGCTCAAGAACGGGCGAACCCATAGAGAGTGGGAAGAGGACCTCGGTCTCTTCAGGGATAGGGATTCGATTTTGTTGCATCTCATAAACCTCGGTTTGAAGGTCGTCAATCTCGGCGGTATGTTGGGCAAGGACCGTCATCAAATCAGGCTACACATTCGGCACTTGGTCTTCATTCTCCATGGAGAGATGGTGAAGGTTTATTCCAGACTCAAAGGAAGTATAGAGAGAACTGATAGAGCTTTGGGGTGGTTCGACGAAAGACCGAAGCCAATAGGGAGCTAGGCCAATGGTCGGGTATGCGATTGACTTTAGGAGAACAAACATTTGAATTTATTTTTGAAAGAGAAAGGGAATAATCTTTTATCAAAAAATAACAAAATGTTTTTGATATATTTTTAGAAAAGGGGAGGACAAAATGCTTTTAACTTTTTGATAAAAGAAAGGAAAAATGTTCTTTTGTTATTTTAATAAAAGTGGAGGAAAAATGATTTCAACAATTTTGGTAAGGAAGGAGGAAAAACGAGAGGAGAGTCTCAGCATGATTATTATTATGTTTATGTTTTCATTTGTATTAGGTTTACCTAAATGCAAAAGAAATGTTGGATGGGACCCAAGCCTGGGAAAATTGGGTTTGGAAAAAAGCAAAAAACACAGTTTGACCTATTTCCAGGCTCATGGACATGGTCCCATTTGAAAAAAGAAGAAATCGCATGAAAATTTGGGCGGCATGCTGACCTGTTATTTTGATAGAGTTTCAGGTAGTAACTGACAAACTGAATATGACTGCCCTAGGTTTGATGCCTATACGAGGGTATGCAATTGTTGGGTTAGTGAAAAGGTTCCCCCCTTTGGTATGACTTCCATGATATACGTCTTACTTTTGAGGGAAATCGGTACGTGTGGACAAGCCATTTGATATACCTGTGTGTAAGTGAATTGGCTCACTATATACCTCGTGGGGACAGTACACGTGAGAGTGAATTGAATATACTTAATGTACGTTAACGAGTTCCCTGCTATATACCTTTCATCATGACTTCGGTCAAGCAGTACAATGCAGGGGAAACCGTTCGATATATGTCAAAGGTACTTAGCTAATGGAAGATGAGAGTTATATTGCTTAGGCTAATTGTGACCTGCCGGATCAACGCCCATCACAAAGTGGCCCCCCTGTACGGGATAAATTTTTGGTCAACATCCATGCTCTTAGTGACGTAGTGTGCAAAATCCATGATTCTTGATTACTATATTTTGGAGAGAGTATTTTTTTGGGCATGATGATCACTATACTAATAAGGAAGAATGTATAAGTTTCACAAAAAGTAAATCTAGCATGGAGTATAAAGATTACACTAAGCATGGATACATGAGTGAGTGACGTGTGAATATCTATAAGTGAGTTTGTGGTAGTGAATCTAATGGTGTGTAATAAGTTTGAGTGAGCATGGATATATACAAGTGTGATAAGTGGAGGTGTCTGATAGTGACACCTAAGCATGGATATTTTAGGTGGTGTGTGAAACATGTGGACATAAGTGAACCTATATACAAGTGTAAGTAGTGTGAAATGTACATAGAGATTATTTACAAGTTTGTGAAGTGAAAAGTGAGTGAAAGGTGATATAGATACGAGGTAGATATATACAAGAAGTAATAAAGGAGAAAAACGGGAACATACATGTAGGTGCACACTCACACAAGAAGAAAATGATAACACCCATGCAAACAGAGTCTATCCCTCTTAAGTCAGTCCCCAGTAGAGTCTCCACTGTGGCCTTACCTGAGAAATCTTCCCCCCTTCTTCCCCAGGGCCCTTTCAGAGGGAAAAAAGGGGAAATAAAGGTCCCGCGCCCCTTTGGTACATCGTGGGGTTCTTCGACCATCATTGGTTTTGGGGGTGATGTAAATAGATAGAGTCGCCAACCTATTTTGCACAAAACAAGCAAAACAAACATGTCTCCCCCTCGAGAGAACTGCATCAAAGACAAATTGATGCTTTCAAAAAAAATAAATCAGATGTTCGGGGGCTAATTTACGGAATGAGAATGTGTTAGGCACCCATTCTGCCCTTTCAGTCTCTCATGGGATTATGTTACTGTTTTCCTTAATTTATACACGAAGTGTGTGCGTGTATATATAAGTGGAGATCATAATCGCTCGATCCGCATCCTGGAAAAGATGGAGTGAGGTCATCCATAGGAATGTTCCCAAAATAATAATTAAAAAAATAGGATGTGTGCGCTTATCGAGATATTAATCGTTATGATGAAATGATAATATGTGTTGGATAATACGCAAGTATGAATCATAAGTATGATATATATGAATAATATATGGAAAAAATAGGAAAAATATGAGAATATGAAAATAGGACTTGAGTCTCGAGTTTAGGCCCGAGATGCCTATGTAGACTATAAAGGCATCAAAGTCCACGTAATTCGCATGCGACACGAGGGTGGGGTTTTATCCCATAAATTCAAATGGGAGTTTATTATGTGTGTGTGTGTAGAAAACATATTTTTAGTTTCGAGAAAATGTGATGAAGAATCCCGTCGAAATTTATAGGTGTAACCCTCTTTTTCTTTGTTTTGTTTTTTTATAGAAAATGAATTGTGTGAAATATAGCTAATAAAGGATGTGGTATTAGTGTCTATGATCTAAAGTAAAAGCTAAATTAAGAATTTATATAACTAATGAAAAAATAAAGAAATTTAAAGAGAGAATGATGTTTGGACCTGCTTTGGTGACTTGAGGCTTGACTATGATCCTTGATGAGAATCCTTGTAAGTTGGGATGAATTTTGTATAAGCGAGAAGGAAATTTTTGCTAAATTGGGTATGGGGATGATGAGAATGAAAGGTGGAAAGGAATTTCACACAAGGGAACTTTACTGATTGCAGAAGAATATTACTGAGATCACTGATATTGACGGATCTGAGGTGCCTTTCAAAGTGAGCTCATGCTCTCCTTATACAGGGTGTGGGGACTACTAATCGGCATAGTTCTTACCCTGCCAATCGACTGGTAGTCTGAGACACACTACCAATAGGCAGGGAAATGGAGCTGCCAATTGGCAGTCTCATGCAGATTTCTCAAAAAATGGGTGTAAAACGTAATATGTAAGTCCAAATCATGCACGGGGCATATCATTAGAAAGGTAATTTAGATACCTTTAAGAATCCTTTAGGCCTCTCCTGGGTTCGGGTGTTATAATTTAGGTCAAATCGGGCTCGAAAGTGCCCGTCGATCCTTTGGACAAAAGATCATGGAACGACAATTAGATCATTCATCCAAATCGTAAGTCTGAGTTATGCATGGGCAGACCATTGGAAAGTTTATGCGAGGTTTTTTAACGTCCCAAAGAGCTTCACTCGGTTAAGAGAGTTGACTTTCGAAAAATGGGGCTTGAACCCGCCTGATGACCTTTCGGAGTAAAATAGATCATTCATCCTTTTATAAGGATGATTTGTACATTGGGTGGACTGTTGGAAAGGGTATTACGTGTCCTTTAAAGATTCATTCAATCTCATTTGAGCTGAAGTGTTGACTTTGGTCAAATAGAGCTCAGGATTGCCCCGTGGCCTCCAGATCAATTTTGGAGGGAAAACGGATCATTCATCTGAACAATTATGCTATTTTACGCACAAGGCAGATTATTAGAAAGGGGTTTTAATGCCCTTTGAGGTTCCATTTATCTTTCGCTATAACGATGGGGATGATTGGGGTCAAATCAGGGCCCGGGAGCACCCGGTGGCCTCCAGATCGATTTTCAATAGTAAAATGGACCGTTCCTCTGAACCATTATATCAATTCACGCAGGGGAAAATCATTGAAAAGGGAATTCAGGTCCCTTTGAAATTTTTTTGAGCTATCACTTTGACAATGAAGTTGATCAGAGTCAAACGGGGCCCGAGGGCGCCCGGTGGCCTCTAGATCTGTACTCGGAGTATGACCTAGGGTTTGTAGTGAATTGGGGAGGTGGTAAGGACCTAAAGAGAGACTTAGGGGGTCCTAGAATGTGGTGTCTACGATATTTAAGAATTAAAATTGAGGAATCAATAGATTCATATGTAGGATTGATAGAGAATGGGAATTTCTAGTTAAATTGGATTTATATGTTGAATTGGACCATGATAATATATGAAATTGCTTTTTGGTATACAACCCAAAATCGAATCGATGCGGACTTCATAAGTGAATCGATTCGGTAGGCGAATCGATTCAGACCCGCTACGGGGAAAAGTTTGGGTTAACTATATTAATTCAAAATTTGTTTCGGATTTTATCACTATTAGAGGGTCCATAATTTATGTTGGGACCTCTGGGAATTTTATGAATATTATATAACCTTGGGATATGTGGGAATAAATATGGGGCATGGATTTAGGGGTGTTTAGGATGAATTACACTCGGGCCATCCGTGTACGAGAGGGTTAGGGAAGCCATTCAAAAGGGTCATCCATCAGAGTTTCATAGCAGTGCCGATGTAATTACTGCCAATCAGTGGAAGAAGGACATTCAGCATCACCTTCGCATGACTGCGTGCAGAAACACTAAGAAGCAGATACTTGCAACCTTTAAGTTAGTGGATGTGTCTCTATAAAGTTGGGAGTTAGTGAATACGTTCGTGGAGAGTTATGGGTGCAGTTTGACTGCAAATATTTTCCTTTGGCGATTCAGGCTAAGATGCGAAAGAAATTTTTGGATGTTGAACAGGAGGATAGTACTGTGGCCGAGTATGAGAAATTTTTCACCCGCATGGCAAACTTTGTGTCATAGAAAGTGAATACTGAGGAGAATAAAGTGTTGAAATTTATGGATGGGATCAATTGCAGGATCAGACAACACTTATTGGACAACCAGACATTATAGACCCAATGATGTCGTCAAGGCCGCACTACTAAAATTTCAGGATCATCTCTTTCGTATGAAGGGGAGAAAGATAGCAGGGGAATTTAGCCAGTCAGACAAGTCAGGGGGTAATGGTGCCAGTGGGGCACCACAGCAACAAACTAGTCATCAACACGAGCTGGATTTTTAGCTAGGTTATTCTTCTAAGAGATTTTACTCAGGTTTGTTTTGGCCCAGTAGTAGTGGGTTTAGATAAGGTAGAAAGTCCTGCAGCGTCAACAACAATAGCGTGTTTCCCAGAGCCAACAGAGTTAAGGGAACAATAGGGCAGAAAATAGTTACAAGATTACCAGGCCAGCGACAAGGATAACCTCGATATGACTAGCAGGGCCAGAGACAAGGGTTTACATGAGAAGGTGTTTTATATGTGGAGAGCATGGCCATATGCGTCGAACTTGTCCGTAGCCATCTAGGGGATAGGAGCAAGATGTCTAGCAGGGGGAAACAGTTGCACCAGTTTTGGGGTAAGTTCAAGTGTCCGGGAACCAATTGAACAGCTAGTGCCATTGGAAATTGAAAGTATGATTTTTATCCTTGAATAAATGGGGTAATTTTTACTTGACACGAGTGTGTCACTATATTTTGTTAGCACTAGATTCGCGTTTGAGATTGATTTAGTGGATGTATCATTAGCATCCCTACTCTGTGTATATATTTACCGTTGGGTAACGGGGCTCTTTTTAGTTCCATCTACAAGGGAGTGGGTGTGGGCACTGAGAGGATATGTTTTTGTATATTTTCTTGTTTGAGAGAGAAATGTTTTGTGAACATGATTTTATCCTGTATATGGACTGGTTAGCAATGGTTTGAGCGATGGTGAACTATTACAGTAAGGAAATCGTGTTCGCTGTTCCAGGCTAGGATGTGTTGATTTTGCGACGTCTCACCTAAAAGAGGGTCGAGCTCGCGTATGTACTATATTGTAGTGGAGACTTTGGAGAGTAAAATGGTCTTATTATATTAGATTTCGGTGTGTAGAGACTATTCTAATGTGATTCAGGGGATATCGGGTTTACCACCGAGCAAAGAGATCTAGCTGATTATTGATCTAGCATTGGGGATTTAGTGATAGTGCGATCGCAGTGTTGTATGACTCTTTTAGAGATATGGGAGTTAATAATTAGACCTATACATCTGGGGGCAGGATTTTGACGGTCCCGATTACATGCTTTGAGCCTATGTAACTTGATGATTTATAATACTGGGTAGTAATGTATCGATGGAGTCCTTATTTGGATTTCTCTTACGAGATGTCCAACACATGAATCCCTGTTAATGTCTGGAGTTGAGAGATGTGTTGGGCGCTAAGGAAGTGGTTAGTACTTTAGTTTTTACACATGTATGTGGATAACTCTTTGATATGAAAGCTATTATACGATATAAGGCCTTTGGAGACACATAGTGTTGTGGGGAAAGCACTAGGAAATTTTTTGCACCACTAGTTGATGGGTGGGGCAATATTGAGAAGAATTAAAACATGGTTAGTGGGGTGATCGAGAATACCTTTACGATATAACCACTTCGAATATGAGGGGATGAGCTTAAGATAAATATGTTACACCTATAATGTTTGTGCAGATATGCACGGGAGATATTGTGTATGGACTCCCCGGTTAGTTTTATTTTCAAAAACGTCCGGGATAAGGGGGATGTGCTAATAAATGTGTTGAACAATACGCCTGTGAGGCAGAAGAAATGGAATTGGAAAACTAAGATGGACTGAACTTCGGTATAGGAATAAGATAGTACATATATATACACACACACAGAGTAAGGAGAGCTATTACACCCGGGATGGGGCGAAAGACTGTGGAGACATAGGTAAAAATATGTCTTGTGACAAGAGAGGATCCAACAGTTTTGAAGGGTAGAGTGAAGTCTTACTGAGTTGAATGCTGAGGTTGACTTGCGTATAGATAAGATGTTGATTCTTACCAGTTGAAGAGGACCCATGAAGTGTGAAGTTTGGATTAGATGCATGGGTCATAGTTTTTAGTGTAACTAAGAAGGGGAGTAATACGTACCACGTAACGTGGGATATTTAGGGTGTGGATCGATGTGGAGTAATACATAATGAGGTTATCCTAAGGTGCACCACTTGTAGATGAGAAAATATTAGTCCAAGGCAATCCACCATAATTGTTTTTATAATTAGTGATTCCAGTGATGGAATGGATAGGTAGACTGATGAAGTTCATTATTGGGTTACCAATATCGTGGAATGGTCAAGATTTTCGTTAGGGTTTGTGGAATTGGTTGAACGTGACTAAAAAACTATTTTGATTTTGGGTGAGTTACATTATCGGGCAAAGATAACAATGAATTGACATAAGGTGATGCCCAATAATTGTTGTTAATTAAGATGAGATCCTTAAGTCCCACTTCTGATAGAATCATCACGAGGCGGTGTGGACAAAGTGCATTTTGAATAGGACTTATTACTCGTAGACCGAGGAGTAGATAGGAGAAATATGACGTAGATGTAGATGAATGCGAGATGTGCGCATTTTGGATTACAAGGTAATTTGGAGGAATAATTACCGTTATTATAGTTATTTGTAATAACTCATACAAGTTTATTCTTGGCAAGGCACATTTTGAGACATAGTGTGGGAGACCTTATCATCTGCCCTGTGATAGGTTAAGGGTATAGGTAACAAGTTTCGCGATCCGGACGTGATTTAGAGCTGTCTGACAGGGATTGAGTTATCAAAGTTATTTTCGTATAGTTGAGGAATGTCGTAAGAGTTACATCTTCACGAATCGACGAGTTAAAGAGTGAAGTGAATGGTTATAAATTGTTGCGAGTATTCCCCATTAAAGGAATTATATGTTTTGACAAGAAGGGAAGATAACACCTAGGGAAGTGGGGACTTTCTCTAGTATTGAGATAATGGAGCTAGTGGTGTATATGCTCGTCTTATTAGAGCATTTTAGTAGGTTCACGATAGTTTTATGTATTGATGTTGGGTACGTTTGCATGTCGTGCGGTCAAGGATCCAAAGTTTTTGGTACCATACGTATCCGAATTTTAGGGACAAAATTCCTTTGCCGGAGGGAAGTATTTAACACCTCGTATTTTTAGGAATATTAAAATTATACATGTCATAGCAATTTAATTAATTGAAAAATAAAGTAAAGTGAATAAATATTAATTAGAAAGAAATGGACTAATATTTAGGTGTTATTATATTTACATGTGTGATAAGTAAACGAAATTATATTATTTTATATTACGTCGTAAGTGAGTAAAAGAGAGGGGTTGACAATATGTTATTTGGGGCACGCCTGTGAGTTCGTGTTGGGAATGAGATGGTATATTTATGATGGGTGACTAAGATGATGATTTTGAGTGCACGCTTGATTCGAAATGGGTCGAAATAGTCAAAATTTAGTACCCAAGTGTAGTAATTGGGTTCTGAGAGCTTTTTAGACTAATCGGGATCCACGTAGGGGTATACAAGTCATTTTATGGTAGCATGTTAACCTAATCTCGGGATTAGGTTTATAAAATGAAAGGTTTGGGGTAAGAGAACAACCATTTTGTTATATCAAAAGTATAAGAGAGAAGTTAGAGAGAAAAGAGAAAAAAACTCAAAGAACTCAAGAGGAAAACCAATGGGACTTAAGAGGAGATCAATTGGTAGAAGAATTTGGAGATTTTTGGGTGAGGATTATCATTAATAAAGACAAATTCAGACTCAACGATCTTTAAGTCAAGTGACTAAATTGCTTAGTATTGTATGTTTGCAATTCAATTCATATTATAGTTGGTGACAATTGTTTTTGGGTGGGATTCATTTGAAAAGTTGGGTTTTGGAACATGATTTCATAGGATTGATATATGGATTATATAATCTGAAATTTGAAAATAGGACCCATGTAGAATGATAGAATCTTGATTGAAAAGATTTTGAAATTGTGAATTATTATGATATTATTGAGAATTATACCGCTCTTGAATAAAACGATGAATCCCATGGAAATTTGCAATGTATTTATGAATTCAAATTGAGGAATGAATATATTCATACGTAGGATTGATGGAGAATGGAGATTTATGGTTGAATTGGGTTTATATGTTGAATTGGATAATGATAATAAATGAAATTCCATTTTGGTAACAAGAATTGGGTTACTACCCTGAATCGAATCGATTCGTCCTTCATACGTGAATCGATTCGAGTCGAATTGATTCGAGCCTGGAAACCAAATCGATTCGGACATGCTATGAGAAAAAGTTTGGGTTAATTATATTAATTCAAAATTCGTTTGGGATTTTGTCAATATTAGAGGGTTCGTAATTTAATGTAGGGACCTCTGGAAATTTTATGAATATTATATAACCTTGGGCTATATGGGAGTAACTCTGGGGTATAAATTTGGGAGTGTTTAGGATAAATGACACTTGGGAGTTAACTAATGAAATTGGATCGAAAATTCGATTGAAATTAGATAAAGGATGATTGGGAGAGCTTCAGCATCCAGAAATATTATGAAGTGAAGAATTAATATAATAAGAGATTATTTAATAATTATTAGAGTCGGGGTTAGACTCAGGAGTATAGGCCAGTGCTACGAGTGATATGCACGGTTAGTCGGGATTATTTTATATATATATATGGGTATGGAGAATATATATATATGTGTGAATATATCTTTGTGCACGACATATATATTAAACATACCACTCTAGTGGGATGCTATCGGTGGAGGTTGCACGTCATGGGCGATCTTTCCTGGCGAATCCCAGTGTGACACCCCGCCTAATAAAATACCGGGTGATCAGTCCTATACCAAATTAAAACAGGAATCCCAGTTGGATCATCCTTAGCATCACTGTCGAAAACTTTTTAAAACTTACTAATGACCTAGAATTCCAAAGACTGGTGCCAATTTTAAATTTTTAATTAAACCAAAACTATACATGCGGAATAAAAATATAAACCATTCACACAACTGAATGAAAGTAAACTGAATCATAATTACACAACATGCCGAATAAATCACCGGCCATCAAAGAAATAAACCATATACAAATGTTCAACACCTGAAAACTGTACTGAGAAGTCTGGGCGACAAGCCCTAAATGAAACTGAAACTGATACAAGATTCCTACTCTAGGAATGAATAAAATGATGCGTCTAATCCAAACTCCTGCTAGCATCCACATATGCCGCAGCTCCGTGTCCCTGGAATAGAATATCAATCCTGGCGTCCCTGTGGCTGGACACCTAAAAGGTTTTGAAAATAGTTTTATAGCAAGGGTTAGAACCCAAAACATTTTGAAAATAATTAGCAAGTGAATTAACTGTAGTAATTTAAAATGCATGAATGCGCTTCATATTTAAGTTAGTGTCGCACTCCCTTGTGGACATTCTCACCCCTCCACTATTGTGCACACCTACCGGTTACTTTAACCCCACCTAGTTGTACTACCCCGTCCAACTAGTCCTGGTATAACCTTCCCTTGCCATACTACTCTAACCCGAGTAAAATGATTCTTGAATTATAAGTTATTTCACTAATTAACTTATTTAATTCCTCGTAAATAGTAACATATAACCGTATCACAAGTTATATAAAGTAAATACATCACCCACTGTATTATTTCCACAAATAATTAACTTAATTAATTTCCCATTAATTAACTGCATATAACTATAACCCGAGTTATATAAAGTAAATACATCACACACTGTATTATCATCTACATATAATATTTACTATCATATTATACGTACCTTTACTAACAACCACACATATATCATACGTATATCCATCCTTCCGAGTTTACCCTCACCGGATGATTCCCTCTAAAATGCTATCTCACTAGGTGTGCTCACGAAACCTAGTTCCCCAAGTTAGAATCGCTCACCAACTTGGAACAAAATATAAACGAAGTGGAGGCGGTCATATTCCTTCCCTGAAAGTGAGATAAGTCCCTCACCCATATATACCGGACGCTATGACCTGGGGATATACTCGCCCTACTCCTCAAGCTAGGGGATTCACCCACATCGCGCAACCTCCCTTGATAGCATTAGAGTATATAATCTTAATAAATATCTAATCACTGATATTTAGTATCACGCACAATAAATACACACATATATATATACTATCGCGACACCGTATATATATATAATATAAACCCGGCTTTACCGTGTACTCAAAATCCCGTACACTGCCTATAATTTAATATCACACACAATATATACACGTATATATATATACTATCGCTACACCGTATATATATATATATTTTAATAACCCCGGCTTTACCATGTATTCAATATCCCATACACTGCCTGTAATTTCCTGAGTCTGTGGTCCGACTCAATGTAATTAATTTTCTCACTTAATAATTTTTCCTCTTCCCGAGTCTATGGTCTGACTCTAATATAATTAATTCACACATTAATTAATATAATACTTTCCCCGAGTCTATGGTCCGACTCTCCTTAAATTAATTAACACACCTATTAATTTACTACTACCCCGAGTCTATCGCCCGACTCTAATTAAATTAATTAACACACATATTAATCTAATTCTACCCGAGTGTATAAACCGACTCTAATTAAATTAATTAACACCCTTATTAATTAAATAACTTGGTGTCACCCAACCATTATCCCCGGATTCTCTCACTTGGCCCTTACCTCCACATTTCCGAGTCAATGTTCCGACTCCAAACTAATTACTTCTTCTCTATAATTAATTTAATACCTTGATATCAAGACGCCCGGACTCACTCACTTGGTCCAATTTACACCTCATTATAATACCCACATTTTTGCCTACAATGTGTCACACCTTTATTTCCATAATTTTCCCAATTATATTTACCTATCATTATTAACATGCCCGGACTCGCCCACTTGGTCCATAACTAAATATCTCACTTAAATTCCTTTACTAAGGTAGTGCCACCAAACTACATTACCCGAATATTATTCCTCGGTCCACTTTCCATAATTATGAATTATTTCTCCAAATTCGTTCATCTCATGACATACCGTTCACACCCTCCTAAACCCAATTATATAACCCTATAATTGTTAAGGAAACATATATTCCATACAAACATTATCACCAAATAAAAATAAGGGAATTAAATCTTAAATTAAACCCTCATATAAACAAACTGGCCGAACTGTCACTTTCCTGGGACCGTCGATCGATCGATCCCCCTGCGTCGATCGATCGATCGAGCAGGTGGTTGTCTTCCTCGGCTTGCTGTTTCAGCCATGGCCGAATTTCCAAGGTTTTTCCTCTCCATTTTTCCAACCTTAATTAACGATTTTTAACCAATTAATTACTCCCAAACAAGTCTCAATCATCTAAAACTGTTTTACCCTCTTCGATTCATACGATATCTCACTATATTTAAAGATGGGTTTTCCCATTAAAATTTATCAATCTAGTTCTACAAACCCATTTTCAAATCCAGATTATCCCCCAGTTTATATTCCGAATTCTTATTCCAATCAAATATCTACATTCAGATATGTTCAACACAACAATTTTACTATGAATCTCATTCAATAGTTTCATGAACAAAAAACCCCATTTTGTACCCATTTATCCCCAAAACGAATTTTGGTTTACACATCACTATGATATGAATTGATTATCATAAATTTCGAAAATACAACAGCTAACCACTTGCCTGAAATCATTCGTATGGTCTGATCCGTTGTAGTAGCCCCTTGATTTTGCTCCAAAATCTCCAAATTTGCTCTTGATTTGGTTTCCCCCAAATCCCCTCTCAAACCCTAGGTTCTTAAGTTGTGTTGGCTGCCATACCCTAATCCCTCACTTAGGTTAAAACTCTAATTCCCGTTTTTCACCTAATGGGCTTAATTAAAGTGGCCCAACTCACCCCGTGTGGGCCCGGCTATGCCCAAAAATACCCCGAGACCCAATTACTACCCCCGGGTACTCTTTTCTGACTATCTCGACCCATCCGGACTCAACCGCGCACTCAGAATTGACATCCGAATTACTTTATAAAAATCCTTATCTCACACCCAATTTAGTCTATACCGACTCCCGACTGGGATAAGTGTATACCTCGTCATTAATACTCGAAATGACGTAATTAAATTATTACTATTCACTTAGTAAATAAATTTCCCTAAACATTAACCATTCACTTCCCGATTAATATTTAAATAAATATATTGTCATAATTAATTCAATTAAAATTACAACACACCAGTAATTTAAAATTCTCGAATTAATTAAATATTAAATGCACAAAAATACGGGGTGTTACATACTCCCCCCCTTACAAAGGAATTTCGTCCTCGAAATTAAGAGAAGCCTAGTGTTCCAGTATTCACATATTACTCACTAGTCAATTGCCTCCAAGCCCGCTATATCTATCCCATCCAATTCTAACCATACGTTACACAAGTATGCATTTAACTTTACCAGGGCGCCCATACACCCGATACCCGTGCTTAACATCACAAAATTTTTCCTTAATTAACCCGGGTGCCCATACACCCTATCCCCGCGCTCTACCGCACGAAAGTTACCCGACTATGCTAGTCTTAACCCGTAATATAATCTTCAAACCCGTAGTCATATCACATATACATATATATATATATATACCACCCGGGTACCCAACCTATGTGCTAACGTTCAAACCTTTCCCCAAAATACTTGTCTCTCAGCGCAAAAGTATATACGTTTACCCTTATGCTACCGAAGACAGCATGAAATACCGCGCCCTTACTACCACTAGTCCTTGCGCAAAATAAACCCCGAACTATCTCCCTTTGCTCGAAAATCAATTTAACCATCCTGATTCACTTCAGTAAACATCCCCATTTACCGGGATAAAATGTGAGAACACAAAACCTCACTATGTGCTATTGCACCACGAAATACAACATATATACCCACATGTATGTAGGCTATACGCCCTCTCCGGTGATACCTAGTACCAACCATACCCTGGTGTTGCGGACACCAAAATTTAACTCCACTATCCACAATAGTTAAATTCCATCGCTATCCAGCCGATGTTTAAAAGTATTATCAACCCTACTCCCATAATCCTCGAAAGTAGTAATTTCCTCGCCTAATTCAACCAATCACTCAGTGTACGCCTCTACTCTCTCATGAAGGACACTAAGGAACTCCGCTACCCTACGGAAAAGTTTACCCACATGCTATGGCTGCTACCGCCAACGCACCCACTAAGTTCGACTCACCTGCGAACTCTAGTGAAAAAATAAGTCTTATACTGTGACATCCTCTTTGTCACTCAACAATATACCCCATGCCCCTAGGGTAAAATAATTACTTCTATACTCCAGCTACAACGGTTGGTTCTCGGTTTTCGGAGCAGCTTCTCCCTGCCCGAATGCACCCGTGATTTTCTTTAGTGGCTGTACATCCAGGACCTCGTCCTGAAGTTGACTCCCGCCTTGCTTAAGGCAATATCTCTTCATGTGTCTCGCTTTTCCCCAAACGAAACATTTTTTTTAATATGTTCACCCTTCCACTGATCCCTTCCATGCCAACCTTGTTGGAATTCCTGGCCATCCCGCCGATAGCTTCCCGTTCTAGATCGTGTGGCATAATTCCCCTACCGGGAATCCTGCCCTTGACCTCCCCTAGTCTGCTGCTGGGATACCCCACTGGTATTGTTCCTTTCTGCCTCATCCGATTGGTTAAATACCCACTCCCTTCCCGCTTCCTTTCGTGTGGAAGCGATATTCCCGACAGTGCCGGAGTGTTGCGTTAACGACATCAGTATAACCTACTAATGCGGAATTATCCATTAAATGTTGTCTGATTCTCCAGACTAACCCATCCATAAACTTTGCTTTCTTTCTCTTTTCCTAGCTTACCATCATCCGGTAAAAATTTGCCAACGAGTGAAATCTTCCTCGTAATCGGCCACTAAACGGTCTCCCTTTGAATCACCTCACAAAATTTTCTCCTCTTCTCGGTCTCAACCGCTGAAGGAAAAATACTTGTAGTCGAACCGCCCCCAAAACTCGGCAGTATCTAGTGTGTCCCTTTCCTCAACTGTGGTGATTGGCTCCCACCACTGTAGTACCATTCCCACTAACTAAAAGTGGTTAGCCTTTACTTCCGCACCCCATCGCAATCTCCCATGCGTAGGTGATGCTGGATACCTCTCTTCCTTGACACGCTAGTACTACACCTGAACCCCTTCGCAACTCTGGTGGGTTCCCGCTAAAATAACCTCTCTTTATTGATTCTACCCCGATGACCCTGTGTGAGTCTGAACATCCGACGCCACTAACACTTGGGGCTGATCCCGTGGAAAGTACCTTGCCGTTGTGACCACCGTTGCTCCAACTGCCTGTGCCACTATTTCAGTGACCTATGCTGCTAAAATCATATATGGCCGTTGCTGTGGTAGCTCTTGATCCTAACGAGCCTCCCCCGTCTCATCTCCCCATGCTGCCCTAACTGCTCTCTCTCTCCCTCTTGGGCGTCATCTGGAATGAGAATCGAATTTTATGAGTTCACTCTCAAATATAAATTTCGCAGAAGAACGTATATGCGCATACGTATGAGAATACAACAATCCTATGATAGGGCTCTATATCAAAGACTGCTAAGCTGAAACGTGAAAAGCCGTACAGATCCTAAGGACACTAGAACCTGATGCTCTGATACCATCTGTGACACCCCGCCTAATAAAATACCGGGTGATCAGTCCTATACCAAATTAAAACAGGAATCCCAGTTGGATCATCCTTAGCATCACTGTCGAAAACTTTTTAAAACTTACTAATCACCTAGAATTCCAAAGACTGGTGCCAATTTTAACTTTTTAATTCAACCAAAACTATACATGCGGAATAAAAATATAAACCATTCACACAACTGAATGAAAGTAAACTGAATCATAATTACACAACATGCCGAATAAATCACCGGCCATCAAAGAAATAAACCATATACAAATGTTCAACACCTGAAAACTGTACTGAGAAGTCTGGGCGACAAGCCCTAAATGAAACTGAAACTGATACAAGATTCCTACTCTAGGAATGAATAAAATGATGCGTTTAATCCAAACTCCTGCTAGCATCCACATATGCCGCAGCTCCGTGTCCCTGGAATAGAATATCAATCCTGGCGTCCCTGTGGCTGGACACCTAAAAGGTTTTGAAAATAGTTTTATAGCAAGGGTTAGAACCCAAAACATTTTGAAAATAATTAGCAAGTGAATTAACTGTAGTAATTTAAAATGCATGAATGCGCTTCATATTTAAGTTAGTGTCGCACTCCCTTGTGGACATTCTCACCCCTCCACTATTGTGCACACCTACCGGTTACTTTAACCCCACCTAGTTGTACTACCCCGTCCAACTAGTCCTGGTATAACCTTCCCTTGCCATACTACTCTAACCCGAGTAAAATGATTCTTGAATTATAAGTTATTTCACTAATTAACTTATTTAATTCCTCGTAAATAGTAACATATAACCGTATCACAAGTTATATAAAGTAAATACATCACCCACTGTATTATTTCCACAAATAATTAACTTAATTAATTTCCCATTAATTAACTGCATATAACTATAACCCGAGTTATATAAAGTAAATACATCACACACTGTATTATCATCTACATATAATATTTACTATCATATTATACGTACCTTTACTAACAACCACACATATATCATACGTATATCCATCCTTCCGAGTTTACCCTCACCGGATGATTCCCTCTAAAATGCTATCTCACTAGGTGTGCTCACGAAACCTAGTTCCCCAAGTTAGAATCGCTCACCAACTTGGAACAAAATATAAACGAAGTGGAGGCGGTCATATTCTTTCCCTGAAAGTGAGATAAGTCCCTCACCCATATATACCGGACGCTATGACCTGGGGATATACTCGCCCTACTCCTCAAGCTAGGGGATTCACCCACATCGCGCAACCTCCCTTGATAGCATTAGAGTATATAATCTTAATAAATATCTAATCACTGATATTTAGTATCACGCACAATAAATACACACATATATATATACTATCGCGACACCGTATATATATATAATATAAACCCGGCTTTACCGTGTACTCAAAATCCCGTACACTGCCTATAATTTAATATCACACACAATATATACACGTATATATATATACTATCGCTACACCGTATATATATATATATTTTAATAACCCCGGCTTTACCATGTATTCAATATCCCATACACTGCCTGTAATTTCCTGAGTCTGTGGTCCGACTCAATGTAATTAATTTTCTCACTTAATAATTTTTCCTCTTCCCGAGTCTATGGTCTGACTCTAATATAATTAATTCACACATTAATTAATATAATACTTTCCCCGAGTCTATGGTCCGACTCTCCTTAAATTAATTAACACACCTATTAATTTACTACTACCCTGAGTCTATCGCCCGACTCTAATTAAATTAATTAACACACATATTAATCTAATTCTACCCGAGTGTATAAACCGACTCTAATTAAATTAATTAACACCCTTATTAATTAAATAACTTGGTGTCACCCAACCATTATCCCCGGATTCTCTCACTTGGCCCTTACCTCCACATTTCCGAGTCAATGTTCCGACTCCAAACTAATTACTTCTTCTCTATAATTAATTTAACACCTTGATATCAAGACGCCCGGACTCACTCACTTGGTCCAATTTACACCTCATTATAATACCCACATTTTTGCCTACAATGTGTCACACCTTTATTTCCATAATTTTCCCAATTATATTTACCTATCATTATTAACATGCCCGGACTCGCCCACTTGGTCCATAACTAAATATCTCACTTAAATTCCTTTACTAAGGTAGTGCCACCCAACTACATTACCCGAATATTATTCCTCGGTCCACTTTCCATAATTATGAATTATTTCTCCAAATTCGTTCATCTCATGACATACCGTTCACACCCTCCTAAACCCAATTATATAACCCTATAATTGTTAAGGAAACATATATTCCATACAAACATTATCACCAAATAAAAATAAGGGAATTAAATCTTAAATTAAACCCTCATATAAACAAACTGGCCGAACTGTCACTTTCCTGGGACCGTCGATCGATCGATCCCCCTGCGTCGATCGATCGATCGAGCAGGTGGTTGTCTTCCTCGGCTTGCTGTTTCAGCCATGGCCGAATTTCCAAGGTTTTTCCTCTCCATTTTTCCAACCTTAATTAACGATTTTTAACCAAATAATTACTCCCAAACAAGTCTCAATCATCTAAAACTGTTTTACCCTCTTCGATTCATACGATATCTCACTATATTTAAAGATGGGTTTTCCCATTAAAATTTATCAATCTAGTTCTACAAACCCATTTTCAAATCCAGATTATCCCCCAGTTTATATTCCGAATTCTTATTCCAATCAAATATCTACATTCAGATATGTTCAACACAACAATTTTACTATGAATCTCATTCAATAGTTTCATGATCAAAAAACCCCATTTTGTACCCATTTATCCCCAAAACAAATTTTGGTTTACACATCACTATGATATGAATTGATTATCATAAATTTCGAAAATACAACAGCTAACGACTTGCCTGAAATCATTCATAGGGTCTGATCCGTTGTAGTAGCCCCTTGATTTTGCTCCAAAATCTCCAAATTTGCTCTTGATTTGGTTTCCCCCAAATCCCCTCTCAAACCCTAGGTTCTTAAGTTGTGTTGGCTGCCATACCCTAATACCTCACTTAGGTTAAAACTCTAATTCCCGTTTTTCACCTAATGGGCTTAATTAAAGTGGCCCAACTCACCCCGTGTGGGCCCGGCTATGCCCAAAAATACCCCGAGACCCAATTACTACCCCCGGGTACTCTTTTCTGACTATCTCGACCCATCCGGACTCAACCGCGAACTCAGAATTGGCATCCGAATTACTTTATAAAAATCCTTATCTCACACCCAATTTAGTCTATACCGATTCCCGACTGGGATAAGTGTATACCTCGTCATTAATACTCGAAATGACGTAATTAAATTATTACTATTCACTCAGTAAATAAATTTCCCTAAACATTAACCATTCACTTCCCGATTAATATTTAAATAAATATATTGTCATAATTAATTCAATTAAAATTACAACACACCAGTAATTTAAAATTCTCGAATTAATTAAATATTAAATGCACAAAAATACGGGGTGTTACACCCAGCAAGTGTGATATCGGTCCCTAGGGTCATAGGTCTATGCATTGCCACTCTATGTGAGGTTTGATTCCAAGTGGAGTAATGTGGTATGATTATTACCCACCAACTTAAGGCTATGACCGTCTCCAGTTACGTTAACAATTTGGGTTCGATGGTGAGAATCTGACCAGATAGCCCAGGATGATATGTGTATGCCCTGGAGCCTGACATCATACTGGAGATTCGCATCCAGTTATTTATTACTCTGATGGATTATGTCTATACATATGTAGGGAATGATATCTATGTGTACTTGTTGTGATATGAAAATACATATATAATTGCGAAGAAAAATATATACAAGTATAAAACATTAAAGGGTGAATGTTATTTGAAATGAGTTGATAAAGTATAATTTGGAATTATACTTGTTAATTAGATGGGAAATCTAATTATATCAAATACGTATAACATAGATTAGCATATGGATTTAAGGGTACATTGAGATTAGTTAGGCTTGGTAACATAACTAGGATATTAAAATGCATACGTTAGGTGCGAGCTATAGTTGAGGGGTGAGTATTATCTCATGAAAATGCGATACCATATTGAATATGAAAGAATTCAAACATATTTATTAATGTATTTTAATTACTGGAAAAATATTTTCAAAAGGTTTTGAGCTCCAATACGTATCAAAATATTTTCAAAACTTTTAGGCATCCAACCACTAGGACACCAGGCATGAGTATTCTTTCCAAGCCATCGGAGCTGCAGTAGCTGTGGAGTGTTTTGCAGGGATTGATTTCGTTGTTTTCTAACTTTGAGACTCTAGATAGGACTCTTTCAGTTATTATCCAAGCATGTTGCCCATTGCCCGCTTTTATTACAGTTTTTATTTATTTCAGTTATGATAAATATTGTATTGGATTTTTTACCGATGGTTTATGAGATTAGTTGGATTTTATTTCATTTCAGTATTCAGATTTAATTTGTGATTTTTTATTGACTTATTCATGTGGCATGGTTTATGGTGAATGGTTTTATTTATGATAATTTAATTAAAAGTTAAAATTGACACAAGGCTTGATTAAATAACACGTGGTTAATAATTTATTATTTTTTCAACAGTGATGTTAAGAATGAGCCAAATTAGATTCCTGTTTTATTTTAGTAGACTGGTGGCCACCCGTTATTTTAATAAGAGGGCTGTCACAAAGTGAATTTTAGAGATCTTGAGAGATTAGTGAGGAAAGACATAGTGCGTGGCTTACCATTGTTTCAGAAACTAACCTCCTCAATTTGTGGTCCTTGACAATAAGGAAAACAAATTCTAAGTCCCAATCGAAAGTTGAATACCATTACCACTTCACGTATATTGGAGTTGATACATACAGATCTTATGGGTCCTACTCGTACGAAGAACATGGGTGGTAAGAGATACATTCTCGTGATGGTCGTCAACTTTTCGAGATACTCTATAGGTGTCGTGTCCTATAAAACTAACATGATGTCACAATTATTCAGATGCATAGTGACAATGATAATGAATTTAAAGAAGCCGGAATGGATAGCTATCTATTGTGATGGAGTGGGCATCTAACACGAGTTTTCGATCGTTTGTACTCCTTGATAAAATGGGATAGTTGAGAGGAAGAACCAGACGATTTAAGAAATGGCTAAATCCATACTTCCTAGGAGAAACGTGCCTATACATTTTTGGGCAGAGGAAGTGAGTACCTCATGCCATACGGTGAATAGGGTTTATCTTCCTCCATACACGTTACACACGCCTTATGAGATGTGATCAGGGAACAAGCCCAACCTATCATATTTTCGTGTCTTTGGGAGTACTTACTACATCTCTAGTCGACTTATAGGGTCTTTAACCTTGCAAGCTCAAGGTTATGAAGTCAATTAATGTCACTATTAGAGATGACGAACCACTAGCGTCTATTAATCGTAACCTCGATGATGACCCCTATTGGTGATCCCATAATTCCTCGTATGACCCGGATGGACCCCACACTTGATTTAGAGGATTCACCCTCTTGGGTTCAAAAGAGTCATGACCCTTCCACTATACTTAGTGATCCTACACTAGGTGTCAAGACTCGCTCTCAACTTGAGAATGTGGTTATTGACCTTTGTTACAACTCCTTAGTCGAGCCTAAAAATGTAAAAGAAGCGTTCAAGGATGAGTATTGGATATCCTCTATGCAAGATGAGTTGCTTCAGTTTCGTAAGAACAATGTCTGGGAGTTAGTCCACGACCTAGAGAGGCTAAGATGATAGGTACCAAGTGGATTTATAAGAATAAGATGGATGAGAATTATAACATAGTTCGCAATAAGGCTAGGTTTATCGCTCACGGCTACACACAAAATGAGGATGTAGACTTTGATGAGACATTAGCTCTTATTATTAGGATTGAGTCCTTTTGCTTACTACTCGCTATAGCATGTCATCTACGCTTCAAATTATATCAAATGGATGTCAAGAGTGCTTCCTTAATGTCATGCTATAGGGGGAAGCATACATGGAACAACACACGTCTATTATCTTAAAAAAGTCATGTTTTGAAAAAATCACCCTGTTCTTGGTACGAGAGGCTCACTTTTTATCTCTTAGCTCGTGGCTTAAAAAGAGGAGAGTGGATAAGACATTATTTATGAGTAGAGAGAGTGGTGCTATATTGGTTGTTGAAGTCTACATGGACGAAAAAGTAATTAGATCCACGTGCTCCCTACATGCTCACACGTGAGGAGGAGATGAAAAGTGAGTTTGAGATGAGCAAGGTTGGTGAATTTACGTTCTTCTTTGGTCTCCAAGTGGGTCAGCTTGAGAATGGGATATTCATATCTCAATCTAAATATGTTATGGACCTAGTGAAGAAATTTTGTTTGGACTCTGCTAGGCACTAATGTTCCCCTATGAGTACATCAACTAAGATTAACAAAGATTTTTTAAGCAAGGAAGTAGAGCAAACTCTTTATAGGAGCATGATTGGTAGCCTTCTCTACTTGACCGCAAGTTATCTCGAAATTGCCTTTAGCATTGGAATTTGTGAACGATATCGTGTTCCCAAAAGAGTCTCACTTGCTCTCACTTAAACATATCATCAAATTCATGAACGACACTCTTTCCTACGACATTTGGTATTCCTTTGATATCGATGATCATTTATCCGTCTATTCGGATGTTGACAGGGACGGGGATGTTGATGGTTGTAAGAGAATCTCGGGTGGGTGTTTTTACTTTGGTAGTGCTCTTATCTCTTGGCTGAGTAGGAAGAAAAAGTCGATATCTTTGTCCATGATGAAGGCTGAGTATATAGTCGCTGGGAGTTGTTGCCCACAACTCTTATGGATGAAGCAAAACTTGGAAGATTATGGAATCTCCTAAGGCACAATGAATATTTTGTGTGATAATACGAGTGGAATTCATATATCCTGTAATCTGGTCCAACATTCTTACACAAAGCACATTAATATACGTGAGAATTTTATTCGTGATCTTGTTGAGGAGAAGGTCGTGTCCTTGAGCATTGTGATCACCAAACGTCAATTAACCAATATTTTCACAAAACCTTTAGATGCACTTAGATTCGAGAATCTTAGGAAGTCTTTCGGTGTTAACTTCGTTGATTGAGATCGGGTATTTTGTCTAGTATAGGGTGACTATCATGTTCATACCCTATTGCTGGATTGTATATCCATGATTTTTCTTTTGATATATATTTATTGAAAAATAAAAAAAGATTTTCGATTTTTAAGAAAAAGTTTGAAAAATAAAAAAATATTTTATTCTTGATAAATTTTTTAAAAAAGACAAAAAGATTTTTTTTATTTTCGTTTTTCACCATATGTGGATGTGCATTTAAGATATTCGTATCGCCCTTACATTCCATTCATTCACGTGAATTTTCCATGGTGTTTTTAGAAATGGCTTTGCTTATTTAGTATGCTTAATAATATATGGATAGTATTTTGTTGATCATTGATGATTATTTTCTTTAGGCTAAACTCTTTATCACCTTTATTGCACACGTGCAAGGACTTTTTGAACATTGTATGACCTTATCATATGTCAAATACGGTGTTCTCATCTCAATCGTGCTTAATAATGGACAAATGTAAATATAGATAAGTTATGCTTGTAAGAACCACTGCTCGGATTTTATTTTTAGAAAAAGATTTTTATATGTTAAGCAATGGAATAGGGCTATGAATGTCCCACCATGTTTTTAGTATGAATGTACAAGATAGCAGGAGCGCAATGAAACTAAATTGAAGGCTGAAAATGTAACTTTATTCATTATAGCGGTAACTAACATCATATTACATATATTGTATCACCAAACACACGGGTGAATTATAAGTGTTACATTTTATCCCAAAAATTAAAAATGATGTAGGTCATCAGGAAATTCCATTCTTCGTTTCCATCTTCCTTAACTTCCTTCCATATAGTCATAAAAGCATAAAAAAGATCCACGCTTATCATAAAAAGGGTGGGGGTACCGATTATTTATCTTGGCAAATCAGGTGAAGAGGAATTATCACAAGTAATCTAAGTAGATTTTAACTAATTCTATAACAAATATATTTATATATAAGATTGAGGAGTGTATGGATTTAATTTTTTATTGAATAAACATTATGAATTAAGCATAAGAAATAATTCTTATAGATAGAGAAGAAATTCAAGGAGTTTTAAATGGATAATCCCGTAATTATCAGTTTACTAGCAGGTATAGAATAGTCAAGCACATCAGTATAACCAAATAGTAATCCAAAACATTTAGATTATAAATAACTAGGCTACACACGTTTCGTAGGACGAACATTCATATATATATATATGTATCATAACTAAGCTCTCAAAATACCTTGAGACCTATAGGCAAAGTAGAAAATTTCCATGGGATAACACGATAATCTACTCCCTAAGTTATACTTATGCTTGTAAAAAATTTAGCACATAAATGCTTGGGTGAACTGATTCAATTACTTGCAACATCCTCATGAAATCAATTACTTGCACATAAATGATCTATATTTAGATATGAACGATACTTAACATCATATATAGCATGATAGTTTCATAACATACACATAGTAAGTGTAATTTATGGCTATCATGGTGTGATATTAATCAACGCTATATAAAATACACTATAATTATTATCGAAAGGGAAAAATTTACTTGTCGACTGTTGAGAATGTATTTAAAACCAGCTTAAGTCGGGATCGAGAGGGTCAAGTGCTTGATTATATGTCAAACTTTGTAAGTGTATATTGTCGGAAAAAGTTTCAATTTGAATGAAAAATGAAAAAAACTGTATTTCTAAAAGTTCAGGGGTTATTTTGTAATTATTTTTGAAAGTTTAAAATGTAGGTCTTAAAGTCATATTTGGAAAGTGGTTTCGGCTTAAAATTTATCAAAGAATATGTGGAAAAAAAGTCAGGGTAAAAATTCAAAATGTGAAAAAAGTAGAGAGGGTAAATTTATGAATTTTTAAAAATACTTTTAAACCAAAACCTTGGTTATCAGTAATTTGAGCTAGGTTTGAACAAACATTGCCTTACCTTATATAATTTTTACCAGAAAAAATTAATAAAAATTTAGAAACAAAATCAGAAAACTTTGATTGGCCACGCGCCCTCGCCGCTTGGTCAATGTTTCTGGATGAAAAGTTCATCTTCAACATCGCGATAGTTGACTAGGTTTTTGACAAAAATATGACCTTGAATTTCTTGTTATTTCCTGAACCATTTGAGATTATTCCTGAACCAATTCAATCGAATTTTTCATGAGGAATCCAAATATATAGGTTTCATGGATTGAGGTTTAGAAATGATCGAGTTTCAATAGCTGTGTTTTTGAAGATTTTTTGACCAAACATTCGTGGAGTTACAGAAGATGATAATGAATTTTAAGCTTAAGCTAGGGTTTCTACTATCTTGAGGAAGACTTTTTCTTTGGTTTGAAGGATTAAGGTATCCAGAAGAGAATTTTGAATTTGAAATTGCTGAACTTCAAAAACACCTTTGAGAAATTGTGGTTCAAAACTTATTTATTTTTAAAAATGGCCATTGCACTTGAGCTTTTGGGCTCATAAGGAACTCATTCCTCACTTTGAAACAGGTTCAAAGTCAAATAATAGAGTTTCACAATTAAAGCTCAAGCTTTAATCGATGTTTTGAGTGTTTTTGCCTATACATGCAATATTATACGTAAAAGCTTGGGTTCTTTGATTAGGTTGAGCTTCGTGATAGTGAAAAAATAATTTGGATAATAAAAATAGATAATGGTGCATAAAATTATAGGTTACCTGCCTGGAGTGAAAAAAGGCAAGTTTTGTTCTGCTGAACTGGTGAGTTTTAAGGCTGGCATTTGTGGGGAATTTATAGCATTGACCAGGGGCAGTTGATTTATGTTTAAGGGAGGTGGATTCTTCCTAAGTTTAAGAAGAGAATAATGGTGCACAAGATTTTCACATATGTGGAGGGTGCTATCCATGTGAATATCGTCATTTTCTACTGATTTTGATGCATTGTTGGCAGGGATGAGTGTGATTATATTGGTTTTGATTTTGTTCTTTAAAGAAGATGTTTAGTATTTATTTGGAATCTTATTTGATTAATTTCCATTTTTAATGACATTTTTGTAATTTTATAAAAGTTTAAGGGTTAGGATTATAAAAATTAGTAGAGTTTTAAAGGTTCAATTTGATATAAGGTTTGGGTCTTGTGGGGAAATATAGGTCAAGTTATACTTATTCAAAAGTATGTAGGGAATTTTAGTCATTTTTTAACCTTAAGGGGTACTTGTGTAATTAATCAAGGTTGTAGGGGTTTTATGAGTAGTTTAAACTCCGTATAGTTTTTTTTAAATTTAACTAAGTCATAAGGGGGATATAGGGAATTATATAAGGTTAACTAGTTGTATTTTGATCATTCTAGGGTTTGATACTACGCGGGTATTACATTCTACCCACCTAAAAAAATTCGTCCTCAAATTTACCTGTTAAAATCTCAGGATAGTGTTTCTTCATAGCTTTTTATAGTTCCCAAGTAGCTTTTTACTGATTTTGGTGTTTCGAGAGTACCTTCGCTAATAGAACTTCTTTCTATCTAAGAACTCTTACCTGATGGCCTAAAAGTTGAATAGGATTCTCTTCAAATTCATGGTTTTGTTGAATAGAGATTTCGTGCTATGTGATCACATGTGTCGGATCCCAAATATATTGACGTAACTCGGACACATTAAATACATTATGAATACTTGACAATTCTGGAGGTAATTCCAATTCATAGGCCACAGGGCCAACACGTTTGATGATGCTAAAGGATCCAATGTATCTTGGCGCTAACTTTCTTTTCTTTTTGAATTGTAAAATTCCTTTTCGAGGAAAAACTTTCAGTAATATTAGATCAAAAATTTTGAACTCTAAGGACTTACTATAATGGTCAGTATAACTCTTATCTATCTTGGGCTATCTTTAGTCGATCTTTAATATGTTGTATCTTCTAAGTAGTTTCACGAATTATCTCAGGACCAAATTGCTTGCTATTTCTTGATTTTTCCAACACAGTGGTTATCGACATGGTCTTGCCTACAATGCCCCAAATGGGGTGGCTTTAATACTTGATTGGTAACTATTATTTATAAGAAAACTCGATAAATGACAAGTCCTCACTCCAGTTATCGAGCATATCTAAAGAACAGGCTAGTGAGTTCAGATTGTCCATCGGTCTGGGGATGAAATGTGATACTAAAATGAAGTTTAGTACCCATTACAGTTTGGAGTGCTTCCCAAAATCTACCTACAAAATGAGAATCTCGATCCAATTTTAGGGATAAAGGAATTCCTTGTAATCGAATAATTTCTTAGATGTAGAGTTTACTAAGTTTTTGTGGAATTCAATAGTCTTTACTTGGAGAAAATAGGCAGACTTGGTGAGTCGGTCTACTATTCCCCAAATAAAATTATATTCTTGGGATGTATAGTGTAATCCACTGACAAAGCCCATTGCGATGTGATCCTAGTTCCATTCAGGGATTAAAAGAGGTTAGAGGAGTCCACTAGGGCACTGGTGTTTTGTCTTCACTTGCTGACAGGTGAGACATCACTTAATACAACTTTCAATATCATTGGTCATGTTCTACCACCAAAATTGGTTCCTTAGTTCATTATACATTTTTGAACTTCTAAGATGTATCATAAATTTGGAATGATGAGCTTCTTGTAACACTTCTTCTCGTAAATACAAATCACTAGGTACAAATAATTTATTTCTAAATCATAGACCCGTCTCCTTATCGCGTGATAACTCTTTAGTCTTGCTTTCGATTTGTTGCTTGGTAAAAAAGGGTTTTTGAAGTTGTTGTTCCAAAATCTTCTTCCTCAAGTTTTGGTAGGCAATGATATTGGTGAATTTTGAAAAAGGGTGGATTAGATGAAGATTATATTGCTCTATGGTAGCTGGAACATCATAAGAAATCAGGTTGTTTAGCCTTCCAATGGGGTAATAGTTTTGGCTTCAACATTTCCTTTTCTTTAAAAGTAGTCTAACTTGAAACTATAATCTTCCAAAAACTCCATCCACCATCTCTATCTTAAATTAGAGTCTCTTTGGGTAAAGATATAGTTCAAACTTTTATGGTCTAAAAGCAATTAAAATTCTAGGTCGTACAGATAATAATGTCATATTTTCATAGAAAAAACTATGGATGCTAACTCAAGATCATGCGTAGGATAATTGCATTCATGAGTCTGGAGTTGTTGAGATCACACTCAACTACTTATCCTTTTTGCATTAGTAAATAGCTTGAACCTTGCAACAAGGCATCGGTTTATACATTATAGCTTATGTTAATTGAAGGACTGATTAAGATGGGGGAAATGGTCAATTTATCTTTTAAAGTTTGGAATGTCTGCTCATAATTAGAAGTCAATATAAATAGTATTTCCTTTATAGTTAACTTTATTAAGGGTAGACCAATCCTTGAAAATTCTTCCATGAATGACGGTAATAACCAACTCATCCAAGAAAACTTTTAATCTCGATAACACTGGTCATAGTTTTCCATTTTAAAATGGTTGCGATCTTTATTGGCTCGACTTGGATACCATTTTCAGAAATCACATGTCCTAATAATTTTACTTCTTTTGCATTTTCTCTTTTTGGCATACAATTGATGGTTCCTTAGGGTACCTAACATGGGATCTAGATATTGGGCATGTTCTTCGGGATTCTGGGAGTAATGAGAATATCATCAATGAATATGATTACAAACTGATCAATAAAAGGTCAGAATATTCGATGCATTAGGTCCATAAAGGATGTGGGGGAATTAGTAAATCCAAAAGACACTACGGTAAATTCTAAATGTCCATAACGAGTTTGAAATGCGGTTTTTGGAACATCCTCTTCTCTAATTTGTAACTGATGGCAATCAAATCACAAGTCTATCTTTGAAAAGATCTTTGCACCTCTAAGTTGATCGAATAAATCTCAAAATCTGGATAAGGGATACTTATTCTTAATAGCTACAGAATTAAATTTATGATAGTCCACACACAATCTAAAACTTCCATCACTCTTTTTCATAAACAAAATGGGTGCTCCCTAAGGAGATAAACTAAGGCAATTAAAAACCCTTTCTAACTAGATCATTTAATTGGGTACGAAGTTCACGAATTTATAGAAGCCATTTGATAAGGATCTATCGAGATAGGGGAATTATTTGGGAAAATATTGATCATAAATTCAATTTCTCAGGATAGTGGTATTCCAAGAAATTCTTCTAGAAGTATATCATCAAACTGTTCTAAGATCCTAGAAAGAAAAGGGGAATATGTGCTTTGGATTTGGGATGTCTAAGGTTTGGATTGACGGTTCTTTGGAACATAAAGGAATGATTATCTTGGTCTCCAAAGTATACTCTTTTCAAATACCATTCAATATAAGCGTGGTGTGTTTAGAACACATCCATTCAAATAATGATATCGAATCTAAGTATATATAAGATTATTAAATTTACAAAGAGTTTACCTATTTCTAGATGAATTTCAAATTTGTCACAATTTTGAGTAGGTTTGCAAATTTCACCGGTAGGTAATTCTATCTCTAAGGGAGTATCTAATGATTTTGGTAAAATTTGTAAAATTTCGCCTACTTTAAGACTAATTAATGAGTGAGTTGATCCAAAATGAAATAAGATATGGGTAGGATAGTTATAAAAGAGTATCGTACTTTCCACCATGTTGTGTAAATTTTGTACATGAAATATAACACAATTTCGGGCTTTCTACCAGCATTACAAGGCATTCGCTGACTATAGGAAGGAGATGTTTCTCTGGATCTTATGTAAGTAACAAGTCTATTTATTATGACTGGTGGGTACAACTTCGGATACTACGAATGAATGTGTCCTACCTTTTGACACTCATAGCATCGAATCAATGGATTAGTAATGCTATGGCAAATTTGGGAATGGATTTGTCCACTAGTGTTGGGATAAGGCCAGACTTGGGGTTTGGGTATGGTTATAGCAACATAATTGTTCCTATTTATGAGATTGTATGGGTATACATATCTACATGATTCGGGATTACGTTCAACGATTGAGGCAACTTCAACAAGTTGGGAAAATCTTAGATTTGCAAAGTTATGATAGAGGTCTTAATCCTTGGGATCGGTCCTCTCTCAAAATTCTTACATTTCGTGTCTTTAGTTATTACATACTTTGATGCATAACGAGATAACTTGATAAAATTGGCTTCATATTGGGCTACGAACATGTTATTTTTTTATAATCGAAGAAAATCCACGATTATCTGGACTCTTTCGGTCTCATAAAAATACTTTTTGAATAAAATTTCTTCAAATTATTCCCAAGTTAGGGATGTTACATTACGACCTAGGGCTACTGCTTGCCACCAGAAATCGGCTTCACCTATAAACATATAGGATGCTAAAATTACTCAGAGATTGGCTACAATTCCGACCTCGTTAAATATTTTCGTCATTTATGGTATCGATTTCTCAGCTTTACTTTCTCAAGGATTTCTAAGAAAGTAAGGGTTATTGCCTTAGAAATTCCTTAAGGTCATTCGTTTGGCGTGTTTCCTCTATAACTTCTTCTTGGGTTGGGCGTTGAGTCTGTGCTTACTGCTGCCTAGCAAGAGATGTTAATTCTTGAAGGCATTTCATAATTCCTGCAGTGTGAGTTATTGGTTTTATGCCACTGAGACTAAACATCTACCCATCTTTTGTGATTTGTACCTCACCTTAGACAAGCAAATTGAAGTTTCGAGTTTTGTCGAAAGGAGTGAGAGTGTTAACCATCCTAAAACATAATAACTTATAACATTTAAATAAACATGATATATAAGAGTAAAGTTATATCATACAGAAGAATCTTTTAATGAGGTTATATCATAGACAAAAAAGTAGTTACAACTAGAAGTTTATGATACATTAACACATTATCACTAAGCACACTTATTATTATACAACAAACTATTAGTTAAAACTCCACCTATGTTTATAGTATTGTCATAATATCTATAGGCTACTTATTTAGTTATACTACTAATAGGGGAAGGGCATATCACTTTTCCTTCACTCAGGGACAAAAACATTGATTTTAGATGGATTAGAGTCGAGGACAAAGTCAAATATACCGGGTTCAGATGGATCAATATCGATCGAGCTACTAGAAGATTCAAAGGAAACTTCGAGGAAAGGATCTCTATTTGAGGTGGCTTCATTTTGGGGCTGGGGCGGGGAGTAAATGTCGTTCCAAGCGAGATTAATAGCTTCTTGGAATATAATTGGTTCATCAACATATTCTCTCATCTTTCTTGTAACCTATTATTCACCACATATTTGGTTGGTTAATACGAGGTGTTTTATGGCGGAACTTGAGTTTCTCCATTCATCATCTACTTCTCGAACCATGGCGCTATGCTTGAGAATTATTTATTTCTGTATCGTATCTTCCCATCGATTGGTCTGAGCAATGTTGAAATTAAAGAGTTGGGAATCCCAAATGTTTGTACCACAAATTGGATTTAGTCTACGAGGAGAGTAAAAAAATTACGATAAATGTAAAATAACTAATATTCTATATTATTACCGTAAAGAAGTTTAACTCAAAGAATTTTTGAATCACGCTCTGATATCAACTTGTCACAACCTGTTTTTGGTATGAATGTTCAAGATAGTAACAACATAATGAAACTAAAGTTAAGGCAAAAAACATGAATTGAAGAATAAGCAATAATTATTATAGATAGAGAAGAAAGTCAAGGAGTTTTAAATAGATAATCCCATAATTATCAGTTTACTAGCATGTATAGAAGAATCAAGCATATCAGTACAACGAAATAATAATCCAAAACCTTTGGATTTTAAATAACCAGGCTATGCACATTTTATATGAATGGAATTTATATATATGTAGCAAAACTAGGCTCTAAAAAAACATTGAGACCTATAGGCAAAGTAGAAAAGTTTCGTGGGATAACACGATAGTCTACTCCCCAAGTTATACGTATGCTCGTAACAAAGACATTTAGCACATAGATGCTTAGGTGAACTGAATCAATCATTTGCAGTATACTCATGAAATAAGTTATTAGGGAGAAGGGTGTAAGTCGATCCAAATGATGTATATTCATATATCAATGATATTTAACAACATAGAAAGCATGGAAGTATCATAACATGCACATACTAAATGTAATTTATGGCAATCATAGTGTAATTTTAATAAAAGTTATATCAAATCCGCTAAAACTACTATCAAAAGGGAAAAACCTACTTGTAGGGTGTTGAGAACGTGTTAAAAACTGTCTCGAGTCGAGATCAGGAGGGTCAAGTGCTTAATTATCTGCCAAACATCATATTTCTAAATGTATATTGTTAGTACAAATTTCAATTTTAAAGAAAAATGAAACAAAACTGTATTTTTTAAAGTTTAGGGGTTGTTTTCTAATTATTTTTGAAAGTTTAAAATGGAGGTCTTAAAGTCATATTTGGAAAATTGTATAGAACACTTTTTGGCTTAAAATTTATCAAAGAATATATGGAAAACTAGTTGGGGTAAAAATTCAAAATATGAAAAAAGTAAGAGGGGTCAATTTTAAATTTTTGAAAACACTTTTAAATTAAAACTTTGATTTTGGTATTTTGCACTAGGTTTGACCAAACACTGCCTTACCTTATACCATTTTGACTAGAAAATTTAATAAAAATTTTGAAAAAAAATCAAAACATATTGATTGGCCACGCGTCCTCACACTCTTGGTCAATGTCTATGGTTGAAAAATTCATCTTCAACCTCTAGACAATTGACTAGGATTTTGAAAAATCTTTAACCTTGAATTTCTCCTGATTTCCTAAACCATTTGAGATGATTCCTAAATCAATCCAACCTAATTTTTTTGGAGGAATCCAAATATATAGTTTCATGGATTGAGGTTCAGAAATGATCAAGTTTCAACTACTGTGTTTTTTTAGAAATCTTGACTAAATATTCGTGGAGTTATAGAGTATGGCATTGGCTTTTAAATTGATGGTTGGGTTTCTTCTATCCTAAAGAAGATTTTGGCCTTGGTTTAAAGGGTTGAGGTATCCTCATTGTAGAGAATTTTGAATTTGAAGTTTTGAACTTCGATTTGAGAAATTGGGGTTCAAAACTTATTTATTTTTAAAAATGGACATTGTACTTGAGCTCTTGGGCTCATAAGGGACTCATTTCTCACTTTGAAACGGGTTCAAAGTCAAAGAATAGGGTTTCATCGTTAATTCTCAAGCGTTAATGGAGGTTTTGAGTGTGCCATATTATATGTAAAAACATGGGTTCTTTGAGTGGGTTAAGCTTCGTGATAGTGCAGAAAATAATTTGAATAATAAAAAATGAGAATGGTGCATAAAATCATAGGTTGCCAGTTTAGAGTGAAAAAGACAAGTTTTGTTCTGCTAAATTGGTGAGTTTTAAGGCTAGAATTTTTGGGGAATTTATATTATAGACCAGAGGAAGTTGATTGGTGTTCAAGGGAGGTGAATTCTTCCTAAATTTAAGTAGATAACAATGATTCACAAGGTTTTCAGATGTGTGGAGGGTGTTACCGATGTGAATCTCGTCATTTTTTGGTAATTTTGATGAATTATAGGCATAGGGAAGTGTGATTATATTGGTTTTGATTTTGGTCCTTAAAGAAGATGTTTAGTATTTATTTGGAATTTTATTTTATTGATTTCCATATTTTTAGGGATTTTTTGTATTTTTATAAACATTAAAGGGTTAAGATTGTGAAATTAAATTATTTGAGGTCTAAAGGTTCAATTTGATATAAGGTTTGGATTTTGTGGTGAAATATGGGTCAGATTATACTTCTTCAAAATTTTTAGGGTATTTTGATCATTTTATAACCTTACGTTGTACTTGTGTAATTAATCAAATTTATAGGGATTTCATGAGTAGTTTCAACTTTGTTTAGTTTTTTTTATATTTGGCTAAGTTATAAGGGAGATATAGGGCATTATATAGGTTTAACTGATTGTAGTTTGATCGGTCTAGGGTTTCGATACTACGCGAATATTATAACGAAAGAGCGAAATTCTCTTTGCCTTAAAAATAACCATTTGCAGAAAGGGCCTAAAAATATTAAAGGCACAAAAAAAAGTAGAAGTGCCAAGGCTATTTTTATTTCATTGATGGTTTGCTACAAATGAGAATTATGATATCTTCAAAATTTGAGAGTGAATTCTTATGTATGTGAGATTTTCAGGGTGTAGTAGAAGATCAATGGGTTTGCACAACGGACTCTCTTGAAATGCACTAAATAGTTTGGTGTTATTGATTTAAGAAGCATTTCAATTTATGGCATATTGAATAAGTCGAGTCAATTTCATTTATGTTCAATATTTTTACACCTAAGGTTGAAATTAAGTTATTTCTTTACAAGTATCTCACGACGTTTGTGCACCTATGTTATGAATCCCACTGTTGATTTTCCTATAGATAATGTTCACATAATTTCATTATGTTTTTATGATTCGAGTATTTTAATGTTATTCCATGGTGTTATGTATTTTGTACCTTTAAGTACTTTTTATACGTATACTATTTATACGTATACTATTTATACTTAAAAATTTTGAAAATTTTCAAAAATTGTTGGTATGCCTTTTAAAAATATCATCGTATGTGCTTAATTTTTTATTTTTTATTTATTTTATCTTTGTGATGTTATTTCATATGGATTCGGGTGCTGTTATTATTCATGCTTAATTTCTAGCCTTTTGTATATGAAAGAAAAACAGGGGGAGAATAAATTGAGGGGGAGTTTATTTTTCTTTAAACTCGTACGCGTCACAATATTCTTTTGTTTCATGTGTGTAGGTCTCTTCCGCTTTGTTAATGATCTCATGGACTACAAAAAATGAAGAATTTCAGTTGAAGACAAAATCTAAATTGTCATTCCATGTTGGGTTTGGGTGTACATTAGGATACATTGTCTGAAGGATTTTTACAGTAATTTAGTTTTCATTTTTTTTGCGCCAGAATAGCCAAAGGGGGATATTTGTAGGAACAAGATTTTATAATTTCTCATATAATTTTAGTGTATCCTGTTACAAACCGTTGTTACAAATCGAAGACTACATCTGCATTTGCCTCCACGATCATTTGAAGATATATGAGTGATCAAGCATCGTGCCCGATATCCAAGCTGTTAGGAACTCTTTATGGAGGTATACGAACTTGTGATTTTGATTTTTCTCAATCGAATTATATTCTGGGATGTTTGATTTTACTTAAGGCATTTTTTATAAAACGATATTTGAAAATAACCTTTTTTAATCTCGTTAGAATGAAATGTACTTTTCGTTAAAATCAGTTTTGAATGAGCATCTACTAGATGGGCTCTATTTAACAAAACAATTCTCGTTGGAACGATCGAACGAGAAAGGGTTGTCGTTCGAACAAGATTTAACCTTGTTAGAACAAAACAATTTTTTCACTCGAATGAGATGCCAACTGTCGCCTTGAAAAACGTTAAAGGAGTTTTGATATGTTTTACATAGAACTTTGGGTGACAATCTTTTACAATACTTGCACCAAATGTTTCCATCTTTGTGTTGCATAAAAAACTTTTCTTTTCTAAATCATACATCCATTATATGATTTGTTGAGTTCGTTCAAACCCAAGTTCCGTACATGTTACATCAAAACCTTATAGAGTTGTACTATACTGCTGATTTGTGGAGCCAGGGATCTACTACTGAAGAAGAAAGGATCTCGAATCCAGAGGTTGATCGGTGGATACCAAATGAAGACTGCTTCTCGTGGACAATACTAGACTGTGCCATATCTGTAAAAGAATCAAAGAGCTATGCATTGTAATTAGTGGAGCTCTAAGTAGTCTGTAAGTCATCGAGTCTGTCAATCTATGATACAATGGTGAAATCTAGGTTTTTCCCGAAAGCGAATTTTCCTCAGTTTTTTCTTTTGTTATTTTTTGGCTAGTTTGATTGTTTGCTTAATTTGGTATAATTAATTTGGACATTATATTGCATGCATATATAAATATTAATCAAGATAAAATTTGGTTAAAAATTGGATCCTGTGTGAGCGTAACTTAATGTACATACTAACCATACGAACCCGCTTTCTCAACCTCCATTCACCAATGTTTGTAATCATCCAAAAACAAGCCAAATAATAAACATTTAAGGCTTTAGTTGAGTATTCTTTTGAGTGTTTTTGTTATTTGTTTTTGTTTTTTTGTTTTGAGCAAATTTTTCCTCATTGTGAATATTATAGTTTTTGTACTTTAATTTTCAACAATTGGTATAAGAGCGGTACGGTCGGGTACCGATTATGGGGTGAGTTTTCCTCAGTCATGAGAAGTTTGAATTCTGTAAGTTTTTGTTTAAATTAATCTGATTCGATAGTTTTAACTTTTACCGACATGACGGGTAACCTTCAAGTAGCTGGAGGAATTAAGAAGCTCACCTACCAAAATAATAATACGTGGATGCCTAGTATGGTAGCTTACCAACAAGTCTAAGATCTTTAGGCGGTGGTCGGTGGTAATGAAGTTACACAGTCAGAAGAAGAAGACAATGGCACTTTGCATAAGTGGAATATCAAAGTAGGTAAAAGGTATGTTTGCCCTTAAATCCAAAATTGAATAAGAAATATTGGAGCACATTCGGAAAGTCAAAACACCAAAAGAAGTTTGGGATACATTCATTTCATTTTTTTCAAATAAGAGCGATACAAGACTATAACTTCTTGAGAACGAGTTGTTATCGATTGTACAACGCGATATGACGATTGCTCAGTATTTCCACAAGGTAAAATCAATATGCCGTAAAATTTCTGAATTAGATCATACTGCAACTATTGGGGAAACTAGGGTAAAAAGTATAATTATTTATGATTTTAGGCCCGAATACAGAGGCTTTGTTGACGCTATATAAGGATGTCCGACTCAACCATCACTTGTTGAGTTTTAAAATGTGCTTGCCGATCAAGAAGCAATGGCTTAAAAAATAGGAGGGGTATTGTTGAAAGTTGATGAGGAAGCGCTCCACACAAGTAAAAACAAAGGCAACTTCATGCAATACACTGAAGGTATATCTAAAAATGATGGTGACAATGCAAAATCTCATGAAGAAAAGGGAGTCTCTCATCCAGGGGGAGCTTCAATAAATCATGGAAATTACAGTCAATACAAGAAAATATTTTTTTTTGGGCAAATACTAGAACGAGGGAAGAAAGACCATATAAAGAAAGATTATTGGTCTAAGAAAAGGCTTGTCGAGAGTAATAGTGCTACTTCCAACTTAAAGGAGAAATTTAAAGATGATTCGGACGTCGAATCATCCCTCACTACTGAGGAAGATGAGTTAGCATTCATAGTAATAATGCATGAATGAATTGACTACGAGAATGATTGGGTCGTTGAGTCTGACTACTCAAATCACATAATGGGTGATAAACAGAAGTTAAAGAACCTGATTGATTATGTGGTGGTGACAGCTAACAACTTAAATTTGTCAATTACCCATGTTGGTAAAATAACAATTGTGCCCCGATACAGCCTTAAACGGATGCCTCTTAAAGATGTCTACCATGTTCCGGGCATGAAGAAAAATTTACTTTCGATGACGCAGTTGACATCGCCATTCCACTATGTCTTGTTCGGTCTAAGAGATGTGAAATTAGATTAAGACAAGGAGGAACGAGCCAACAGATTTATAATAATGTCAGCAGAGTTTGCATCTGTGGACAAGACAAGGAGGAACGAGCCAACAGATTTATAGTACATGATAATATGTCACATTATCAATTAAAAGCTAAGTATGATGATGAAGAAGTCAATGCTTAAGGATCTTCATCAGCTTGATGTGAGTACACAGTTTGTGCGGAACGTCAATATGGAAAGGGGATCAATTACCATACAAAGATTCAAAGTTCAAAGCAAAAGATCAATTATAGTTAGTTCACTCTGATGTGTTTGGGCCTGTTAAACAACCATCAATCAGGGGAATGTGTTACACGGTGACATTCATTGATGAATTGTACATGTATGTGTGGGTTTTCTTTATGAAAGAAAAATTCGACACATTTTTTAAATTTAAAGAGTTTAGAGAAATAGTTGAAGGATAAATGTGAAAGAAGATTATTTGTTTATGCACATGTAATGGAGGTGAATATACCTCCAATAAGTTTTCTCAATATCTATAAGACTGCAGAATGCTTCATCACTTTACTTGATCCAACACGCCACAACATAATGGTGTAGCTAAGATAAAGAATTGACATATTTCAAAGATCTATCGGAGTATGATACATGTGAATAAGATACCATGAATATTTTAGTTTGAAGCCACGAGTACTTCAACCCATGTGATCAACAAACTTCCCCAACCAAGTTTAGGTTTTGTTTAATCGTTTCATGAATTATGGGATATGAAACCTACAATTGGTTACTCTCGGGTGTTTGGATGTATGTTCTATGTATTTGTTCCAAGTCATTACATAGAAAGTTTGACAAGAAAGCAATTAGATGTATCTTCGTAGGATATGATAACTAGATAAAAGGGTGGAAATATTGTGATCCTACTAGTGAAAAGTGCTACAAATCATGAAATGTGGTGTTTGAGACAAATCATCTTCATGGTGGTACCTATAGAATGAGGATATACTAGATTAAAAAGAAATTGAAGATAGGTTGCAACATAATATAAAGGAGCATACTACTCAAATCTAATCGAGTTTAGATAAACCTAAAGATTCTCACGATGGTAATGATACTTAGCAAACTGGTATATTTCAAAAATCAACTAAAAAAGAAAGGCCTAGTGGAACAAAAGGACCAAATCCACAATCACAACTTAGAAGTCCAATAAGAATCCGAAAGACAAATCCCATATATGCCCATGCATTAGTCACAATTCTTTGCGCATCTAATCATCAATAGTTTTCCACTAAACCTTTTAGTGGGAATATTGTTTTTGACACTGGATTGCAACTAAAAATGAGCCGCACATTCTTTTTGTGAAAATTTATGAATTTTGCCACCAAATATCAATCTTTTAATGGAAAATATTATGTCGCCACTAATATTTCTCTTTTCGTGGAAAATTATTTTGCTCCCAATACAAAAAAATTGTCACCAAAAGGTTCGTAGTTTACCACCAAAACTCTACTTTTTGTAGCAAAATATAGTTTCTCACCAAAAGGATCCTGTCGCGAAAAATATTTTTTCCACATTTGTCATAAAATCCACATGAATACAATTTGCTAGCAATTTACAATTTCCATTAAAAGTCATTTTTTGTGACAAATAATTATTCTTTGCCACAAAATACATAAAACAATATTTTAATAGGAAGTTGATATCTCCGCGAAACTAGTTGTTTGAACATTTACTGCAACACAAATTTATTTCTTGCATACTTGTTTTTAATATACTGAAAATAATTAAAAAAAACACAGAATTCCTATTAAAAATTACTTGCTTCAGTGCTTCAAATAATAAAATCAGATATATTTATATACCATAAAAAAGAGTCAAATATTATATACACATTCTAAAGAAAACCAGATCTCAGTTTCAAAGGTTCCATTGCTAAGTAGTGTCTCAAATATACGGTTTACAATGATTGCGCCCACCACTCATTAAAAAAAGGAAAATAATAAATAAATTGAGGACAATCAATCCTATTTCATACTCCGCAACTACTAATCTACTACTTTTCTACTAGTGACTTAATCCTTCGCTAGTGCTCCAATTAGATATTCATAAAATAAAAAATAATAGTTAGGAACCATAAGTGACTTCAAAAGAACAATAACAACTACTTTAAGGGGATGAATCGAAAATACATGACTAACAAATGACAAATGCACCTAACAATTTATGGTTGATTGTCTTTAATATTCTAATATGTACGTTTAAGTAATGAGTGTGCGCAAAATTGGGGGATTATATCAATCGGACAATTTTTCAAACGTTTGGTGGGCATGGCTTAAAATTAACAAAGGAGGTTGTATTTGTTTGATGGATTACAAATGTTGACAAAAGAGCACAAAAAGATTTTCAATAATAACAAACAAAATCCATTTAAAATTTATAGTTCTTTAGGCTTTAGTATCACTTTTAATGTTTAAATTGTCACTCGTTCCATGTATTATTTTAATTTTATTATTCTCATTAAACATCTCATAATCACCTCCAACTTCATTTCTTTATTTCCTTAAGAAACGACACATATCCCATGAACTTTTGAAAGACCACATAAGAGGACTAATAACTAAAAATAAAAATACATGGGATCAGATGTTACTAAATTATCCCACATGGGACTGAATACTTAAGATCCCTTAAATTTAATCCAAATCCATATCATTCAACCATGCGTTCAACATTGTTTTTCCAATTTTGTTAGTTCCTAATTGGTGACTGCTGTTTTAGATTTTTTTATTATTATTGTTGGGGCGTGGGGTGGGGGGGGTGTGGGGGGGGGGGGGGTATGTCATCTGTCCTTGTTTTTTCTTCTTGTCTTCAATTTTAGAATTATTGTTTATGAATAAAAAGAGAAAAGTAAAATCGTGAATGTCACATGAGAACTTGAATTATCGCGCAGGTCCACAGATAAAACAAGTTTGGAGTTATGTTCTTAGCACAAAGAGTTAGATTGTTGTATTACGAGGTCAACTAGCGCCTTAAGTTTTCCACCAATATCAACCATTTATTCTTTTATTCTGGCGTCTCCCTTCTATATTCATCATCTACCTTAGCTCAAATTGTAAAGGAGTCTGATTCGATTCTGCCAAAAATCGTTGCATGGAAGTTGTGACCTATGACCTATAAGAGGCATGAAGTAGATTAACACAATACTATTATAACTAGACAAAAATAAGGATTGATATATTTACTACTTAATTAAATTGTTGTATGTAGTCAAGTAACATGTTTCATAATAGAATCCATTTGTAATTGTTACACACAATTCATTATAAACAACAAATGATAAATGTGATGATTTTTTTGGAAAAAATGGTAATAGTAGAGCTATCAGGTATTAATTAAAATAAGTTAATAAATGATGTGCAACCTAAGAGATCAAACTCTTAAACCTATTTTTAATAACCATTCTCTCACAACCAAGTTCAATTAAGCTTAATGTATTAAAGAATATTCTTAAGTACTTACATATATTTGATTTCAGTTATCTATTATAAACATTCTATTTTTTTGGTCAAATTACAACCATTCTATAAGTTCTCTAATGCCTTGTTTGCGAGTTCTATTTTGGATAGAAAAGAAAGGAAAGGAAGGGAAAGTGTGTTTCCTTTCCTTTGTTTGGGAGTTTAAGTAGGAAAGAAAGTGTGTTTCTCTCGTTTGGGAGTTTAAAAGAAGAGAAAAGAAAGGAAATTTTTTAAAAAACTTTCTCTTCCTTTTTCTGAAAAACTTTATTTCCAAATCTGAAAGAAATGGAGAGAAAGGAAAGTTTTTAATGAATTGTACATTATTTCCCTTAAAAAATTATTTTCCTTCGAAACTCCCAAACATACGAAATAAAGTTGTTTTCTTTTCTGTCCCAAACTCCCTTCTCTTCTCTTCTTTTCTTTTCACTCTTATTAACTTTCCTTTCTTTTCTTTTTTCTCCTAATAAAATTTTTCTTTTGTTTGTTTTCTCTTCAAAACTTCCAAACGAGCCCTAACTGACAAAATATGTAAAGATAGATGAACATCTATCAGTTTTACATGTATCACACATCAATACTTTGGGAAGATGTAATTACTAAATAACTAAGTCAATTACAATTAAGAGAATAAGTCTATGTGATCCCATCGATGATTTTTTTAACTATAATCTAAACGAAATGAACCTTTGAGTCATACATTATGAAATCTCTTCCCTCTAAAATAAAAATACAAAATACACCCAGAATACATGGTCATAAATTTATAAATTTACCTTATGGACGAAACCCTTGCATTACATGTTGGACACATGAACCCAAATACATAATTTGTGAAATATTGAGTAGCCTCCTGATGAAACTCTTTTCTGCACCATACAAATACAATATTAGTAACCTTACATCTACTAATGCCTACACTTGGCATCAAATCATCCCTTCCAAGCCAAAAAGAGGTATTAGAGTCAAGGGTGGTTAGAAAATTATAACATGGTTGATGAGAATTAGAGTCTTGGGTAGTCAAAAAACTAAATTCTACAGGTTCATTTCTACCCTGGCTCAGCCCTTGAAAAGTTAATGGTCCACTATGGTACTTCTCATCGAGTCTAAATAACCCATCCTTAAACCTATCCAAGATAATATCAAAGTTGAAAAATGAGGAATATGGTTGCACGAAAGGGATTTCATTTACACAACTTTCATTTATACATTAGCACATTGGCGCCTAGGGCTAATTCTATTAAAGTTTAATATTTAATTTGAAAAAAATAAAAATTGAATATTGTTTAGACCATTCCGTATATTTCGCAACTTCAAATTGGTATTAGAGTGGGGGTCTATTCGTTTCTTAGGCTATGAATCCGAGTAGGTTTAGTATGGATGGTTTCTCCTTATATAGACCCCCAATGTTTGATGGGTCTAATTACGTGTTTGTCAATTTATAAAATACCACAAGTGCTCGAGCTATTATAAAATAAAGAGTGTAAGTGCAGGCCAAACCCACAGAGATTTATGAATTTTAACTTTGAAAAGAATTGCATTTATCCAACTAGACTAAATGGGGTAGAGAATAATTATGCACTAAACTAAATAAAAGAAACTATAAATAATGACACACGAGAGTTGTAAATAATATGAAAGAATTAGGATCCGGGGACTATTTATCACATAACTAATATTGCACTCCAATTTAACATTGTCATTCCCTTTTTTTAACTCAAATATAACCGACTTTTGTCTGTTTAATTAAAAAATATAACGGTTATGTTCGAAATATTTTTAACGTCTCTGATAGATGGAAATTTTTTCACTTGTGAAATCATAACAAGTGCAAATTAATTTTAGTGCGCATACAATGATGATGTCCAAATTGAATAAGCCAAACTAAATAAGCAAACATGAAAAGAAGTAACAGTATCTAGTATCCCCCATGAGTTAAGCACAATAAACTTAGGAATAAAACGGGTCAAAAGTGATCTCAAAATATTTTTAAGTACACGCTTCTAAGGAAATTTCTCTCCTAAATTAATTAGAGTTGACGATATCAAAAAATCATGCATAAACTTAATCAAATGACTCAAAATCTAGCATGGTAATAGTCTCAAATTGTGTGGTGAGATTTTGTATCTTAGAAGCTTTCACAGTATTGGTACCCTCATGAGTGAGCCATAGGTCATCGCAATCTTATTTAGACGTGGTTCACATCATGATGCAATGAAACTCGTTATGGGTGACGGCTCCAAAAATGGCCCTTAAATCGTGTGACTTAGAATTACTCCATTTAAAATCATTTTTTGTCCAAGGAAAGATAGGTATTGGACCTATGACATCGCCATTGGTCATTGTACGTTGTGTCCACCCTATTTCACAAACAAGCTAGACTCTTTCATCAATAGATTTTAATGAAAACCTCATCCTAACTTTCCAGTATGCATAATTTATCCCATAAAAATAGGCATCCTACTATAAAACTTATCTATTAAATCCAAATTTCTAAAGATCAACAATTAAAAAAAATTGATATTCTAATAATTTTGTAAAAAGGATCACACAATGTGTTAGTGCAATAGACTCTGATACCAATAGAGAAAATTGGTATCCCCATTTTTTTTGTAAAAATCAGGATCACATGATATTTTAGTGCAACCTCTTTTGATACGAATTTGAAAAATTAGATTATATGGATTGATTCATATCTTAAGCGAAACATATACAAATTCAAATTTTAGAAAATTTTATCTTGAATTAATTTTAGTTTTCATGAAATGATGATGTTAAAATAAGCCAAACTAAATAAGCAAACATGCGAATAAGTAAGGAAAAATTCCTTTTGGGTAAAACCTCTATTTTAGAACCGTATAAGAATTGACAGACACTAGATGACTTACTGACTACTTACTCACTAAGTATAATGTGCAGTTCTTCAAGTCTTCTACAGTAACAACACAGTCCATAACCACCCACAGGAAGAAGTCTTCCCCCGGTATCCACAAATCAACCTTCTTCTATACTAGTAGAGCCTCTTCTCCACAAATCAGCAATAAAGATGAACTCTAAGAGGGTTTTCGAACATGGATTGTGTTATTCTTGAATTGGTAAAGTGATCTCTAATTTCCCAAGGGGTTTGGATGGAAAGCGGTGGAGTTTGATAACAAAAGGAACTCTAAAATGGCTTGAAAAAGTGTTCTTTAAAACCCTATTCCTGCATGTCTATTTATAACGAAGGTGGTTGCAAAAGGATAAGTAGTAAAGATTTGGATTAGATTTAATTAAAAAATAAAAACTCACGGGCTCATTAGAACGATATGGTACCCCGTTTGAATGATGTACCCTTTTTCGTTCGAACATGTTTTCAACGTAACTTCGAACGACATTCCAGTGCTTGACAAAAAATCATCTCGTTGGAACATGGGAAAATCAGTCTAACGATGTAACCAATCTTATTTGAATGACTTCCAAAGAGACTTCGAACGACATTCCAGAACTGACCAAAAGGCATCGTCCCAAATTTCGTTCAGATGATGGAATCTCATTATAACGACACTATATACACTTATTTTAATGACCTAAGAATCTCATTCTAACGGGCCATTAAATTTTCAAAAACCTTTGAAAAATCATTTTAAGATATTTTGAAAAACCTTTAAAGAAAACTCTAATTTAAAAATCCCCTGGAGAAATAAAGTCTTTACTAAGCCACCTCATAACTCGTCGCGGATAACTTTGTGACGAACAACCTTCAATCTTTTAAATGTTATCAACTTCTTGTCTTCGAGTATGTGGAAGCAGTCATGAAGGTATAGTGGTGTGTAACGGGATAATCAAAATAAAAATGAAATTGAGTAGTTATAAAACTTTCTCTTATAAATTTCCCCTTTGTCTATTCCGATACAAAACACAAACTGAACCTCAAATGAAAATTCCCCCTATTTTGTTCTCCCGCTTTTTGCCCGTAATAGACAAAGGAGTGGAATCTAAATATGAATAATATACGCCACATGAAAATGATAAGATATCATTACAAAGATAATCAATTAAGCACATGCAATGATAATCTAAAAGGCATATTGTTTTTCTCTCATCAAACAACTATTTTGAAGTTTTTCAAAATTTTTCTTGTATAAGGTATAAGAAGTACATATAGGTACAAAAACATATAGCCACCATGGAATAACACTAAAATATGTGAATCGTAAAAATGGAATGAAATTGTGCGAACATTTTCCATAGGTAAATCAATATAAACATTCATAAAATAGGTGCACAAAGACATGAGATACTTTTAAATGAAAAACTCAATTTCAACCTCAGGTATAAAATGTTGAACTCAAATGAAATTGACTCGACTTATGCAATATACAATGAATTTTAATGATTCTCAAAACAATGACTCCAAACAATTTAATATTTTTCAAGAGAATCCGTTGTGAAAACCCATTGATCTTTTACTTTACACCTCCCTCAAAATCTCACATATATAAGAATTCACTCTAAAATATTTTGAAGAAATCATAATGCTCATATTTTGGGAAGCATCAATGAATATAAACTAAATGGACTTGACATTTTTGTTTTGTGGGTCGTTAATCTTTTTGAGCTCTTTTTGCAAATGATGGCTTTTAAGGCAAAGAGTATTTTGCTCTTTCATAGCCTCTTTCCATTGCTAAATCATATAACAATATTTTCTGGAAAAAAATCAAGAAATGATTCTTACATGCATCACTCATCTCTTTTTACATTTGGTTCGTTGTTAAGTAGAATTGAGATAAGAACATCGTATTCGACACATGATAAGGAAGAACATTGTTCAAAAAGTCTGTGCATATGTGCAATAAAGGTGACAAAGAGTTTAACATTTAGACAATAATCATCAATGATTAACGAAATGTTATCCATACATTATTCAGCACACTAACGAAACAAAGTCATGTCTTAAAGCACTATGAAAAATTCACTTGAATGGATGAAATATAAGGATGACCCGAATATCTTAAGTGTTCATCTATATACAGTGAGAAAAATACAAAAATCTTTTTGTCTTTTTTCTCAAATTTAATCAAACATAAAATATTTTTAATTTTTCAAACTTTGTCTTAAAAACCAAAAATCTTTTTGATTTTTTCAATTTTTTTAATAAAAACCGAACACTTTTTGGAATTTTTTTAAATATATCAAAAGGAAAAACATATCAATAGAATGATAATACAATCTAGAAATAGGGATATTAAACATGAACATAATAATCACCCTATTCTGGAATCAAGTCTCAATCTCAATTATTAGGCCCAGAGGAGTTATTAAAAGGAGAAGACATCTTATGAAATTTCTCCATTAAACATTGCGAAGTCTTGACTAAAAGCTCTACTTGCTCTCGAAAACTAGCAAAATCCCTATGATGATATGAAGGAGCATGTGGAGTAACATCTGGAGCATGTGTGAGAAATTATGTGGGAACATACTAAGGAATGCGCATGTAAGAAACTCTCCTTAACTTAAAATAAAACTCTGTAAGGTGACCTCTTTGTTGCAATGGTAACAAGCATAAATGGGCCTGGTTCTACCTTGATCAAAACATTTTGGATGAGCTATCCTTAGTAGGTTCGGTCTCCTACGTGGGTTAAGACGAGGGTCATAATGATCCATCAAAAACCTGGGAACTGTCTCGGGTGCAACCTGGGAACTGGATGCGCTGTCATGACCTATTCCTTGCCTCTCAATGTTACCTAATGCGGGATTGAGGAACATCTTTCTAACCATATTCAATGTGTCCTCTAAAGTGACATTGATCTCCCAAACACGTTTAAGACCAATCTTGGGTTGAGATACATGATCTTCAAGTTTCTCACGAGTCTCCAATGAACCTTGAAGATCTTTCGTAAGAGTAGCCAAATTATTGTTCAAATCAATCTTCTCCCTATCGATAACAATAAAGTTCTCACACAAAGAAACTTTCACCTTCTAGAGATGAAACAAATACCCCTCACACTCTCTCAAAACATTCACCTCATTCTTTAAATCTAACACCCTAATTGACAAATCATTATTAAGCTTTTTTATTTTTAAAGTCTCGGTGTAAAGTTTACAAAAGGCTTTTTGGAGTCCACCTTCTTCCTTACACAAATTCCTTTCCTCACTCTGACTCTCTTTAGAATGATTCAAAACATCATCATGGCACTCAGATTTAGAAGTGTCCTCATCAACATAGGACAAACTCTAAGTACTAAAGTGAATGGCTATGAACGCAAGACCCTGTTCATGTGGCGATTCATTCATAAAATTCACCGATTCAACGTCACTATCACTAAGAGTAGCCTTATGTCCAACTTTCTTGCCCTGCTCTTAAGTGTAGTGTCACACTCGTGGGATTTATGTCCCTTTACCTCACACTCATAAGATTTCACCTCATCTTTCTCGCTAACATTCTTTGTCTCATTCCCATTTTTGTTTGTCTAAAAAATATTTTCTTTGGAAGAATTTTCTTTGTTAAATTTGAATTTTTTTTGAATCAATCTCAAAATCAAATTCCGACTCAGAATCACAAACTTTTTCTTTCTTCTTCTAAAATCTCAAAGAAATAACTATTTCCTTTTTCTCTTTTAGTTTTTGGAAACATGTCAATTTCATATGTTTGAAGGTCTAACGAGTTCTTCTAACCTAAGAGTATCAAGTATCCCCAATGAGTTAAGCGCAGTAACCTTAGGAATAAAATGGGCCGAAAGTGATCTCAAAATATTTTTAATGTACATGCGCCTAAGGAACTTTCTAACCTAAATTAAAATAAGAGTTAACGATATCAGACAATCGTTCATAAAATTCATCAAACAGCTCATACTCTACCATGGTAGTATTCTCAAATTGTGTGGTGAGATTTTGTATCTTAGAATCTTTCACAGTATTGGTAGCCTCATGAGTGAGCTGGAGGGTATCCCAAGCTTCTTTAGATGTGGTACACATCATGATGCAACATAGCTCGTTAGGGGTGACGGCTCCAGAAATGGCACTCAAACCGCGTGAGTTAAAATTACTCCATTTAAAATCATCTTCTGTCCAAGCAGTGGAAGATTTTGAACCTTTGACGTCGCTATTGGTCACTGTGGGTGGTGTCCACCCTCTTTCACAAACAAGCCAAACTCTTTCATCAATAGATTGTGAGGCAGACCTTATTCTATTTTTTTAGTACTCATAATTTGACCCATAAACACAGACATCCTGTTACAAAACTTATCTCTAAAATCCTAATTTTAAAAGATCACATATTAAAAAATTAATATCCTAATTTTTTTTTGTAAAAAGGATCACACAATATTTGGGTGCAACAGATTCTGATACTAATTGAGAAAATTGGTAGCCCAAAAAAATTCGTAAAAATTAGGATCACACGATATTTTAGTGCAACCTACTCTGACACCAATTTGAGAAGGAGGATTCTATGGACTGAGTCTTATCTTAGGATAAACACATAAAAATTCAAATTTTAGCAAATTTTATCCTAAACTAATTTTAGTGTGCATGAAAAGATGATGTCTAACTTAAATAAGCCAAACTAAATAGGCAAACATGTGAAGAAGTCAGGAAAAATTCCTTTCGGGAGAAACCTCTATTTCGGAACTATACAAGAATTGATAGACACTAGATGATTTGCAAACTACTTAGCTCACTAAGTATAACTCACAATTCTTCAAGTATTCTACAATAACAATGACAAAGTCGAGCACCAGCCACATGAAAATGTCTTCCCTCGCTATCCATCCACCCGTCTGCTTCTTCAGCAATAGAGCCTCTGCTCCACAAATAACTAGAAGAGATGAACTTTATAAGGGTTATTGAACATGGATTGTGTCCTTCTTAATTTGGTAAAGTGATCTCTAAATTTCCAAGGGGTTTAGATGAAAAATGATAGAGTTTGATCACAAAAGGAACTCTAAAATGGCTTGAAAAAGTGTTAAAAAGTTCTTTAGAACTATAATCCTGCATCTCTATTTATTAGGAATTTGCTTGTAAAAGGATAAGAATTAGATATTTAGATTATATTTAATGGAAAAAAAACTCGCGCCCTCGTTCGAACGACATGGTACCTCGTTTGAACAACATACCGTTTTTTGTTCAAACATGTTTCTAACGTAACGTTGAATGACATTCTAGTGCTTGACAAAGTACCATCTCTTTCGAATGTGGGAAACTCATTCTAACGATGTACCCAATCTTGTTTGAACAACTTCCAATGAGACTTCTGTAAGGACATTGTCCGTCACATTTAATATGTCATCTACCCTTACAAGTTTGTCAAAGATTTGGGAAGCTTACATCTACAATCGAAGATCCAAATTTCAAGACAATTTTAACAATCATGCCCAACAAGTATGAATTTGGTAAAATGTGCTTTAAGTTCCATTTACATTTTACATTAAAAGTGTTGGGATAATTTTGTGAAAAATAAAATATTTTTCTATTTATGAAAAATAATTTTTTTAAATGATTTTAATCATAAAAGGTTTTGGATAAACGTTTTCAGATGCGTAAGAGTTTTGGTTTTAAGGTTTCCAAAATTTTAAAACTCTGCCGACGAATCTAGAGATTTGTGCCTAGTCATTCAAACGAGATAAGATCTCGTTCGAACGAGATCAGAGATGGTTCGAACAACATTACAGTTCATTCGAATGACAAAGTTTATTTCTGACACTTCTACGTCTTGAATTTTATTATATAAAGGGTGTCAGGCTTCTGGATTTCGTGTGGAGAAAACACTGGTTTTGACAGAATATGTTTTTCTATTCTCTAACATATTTGAGGGTTCAATCTTTTGTTTTATAATTCACAAAATCCCAAGTACTTTGTGTCAGTTATTTTGTGGAACCCAAAAGCATAGTTTTGCTACTGTTCGTACTTTGTGGGGAGATCTCTACAACCGAGTGCTCGTGCTATTATGGAGTGAGTCGCTACAAGGTTTATGATTGCCTGTCATTGAGGATCTTCTGCATGTTGATTCTTTGCTAAAGACCGCTGGTCCGTTGTGGTATAACTGCATGTGAGCCATTGCTGATCTGTATTTCATTGTAATTCGATGTAAGTTGCTCTTTACAATTATAGTGAAATAAAAAGGTTTTTTTCCTGCAGGGAATTTTCCTGAAATTTGTGTCGCATATTTATTTATGATGGTTTGACACATGAACTCACCTAGTTGATTGATTTTAAGGGTTGAATTCATTTTTTTCATAAATTGACTCTAATTAAATAAGTTTGTGATTGGAGTTTGCGCAACTATTTGAATAAGTATCGCACACGACACTTATTACAAATTGGTATCAGAGCGGTTTGCGCTAATTTATTGCGTCTTCCTATTTTTTGCAAACTCGTGTGATATTGATTTTGTTGGAAAAATATGATTTTTTAAAGTTTGTCTCAATGTTTCCAAACGAGCAATTGTATAATCGAATGCCTATTTTTGATGGGTCTAATTATTCCTATTGGAAAGCTCGTATGAAATCCTAGTCCAAAGTCATTGTCGAACGTGTTTGGCTTCTTTGTGAAAGAGGGTGGACTCCTCCCACTATCACTGCTAATAACATCACCTCTTTGAAACCTTTGTCAGATTGGACTGAAGATGATTTTTAAATGTCTAATTTTAATTCCCGTGGTTTTACTGCAATTTCTGGAGCCGTCACCCCCGACGAGTTTCACCGAATTATGACGTGCACCACGTTTAAAGAGGCATGGGATGTCCTGCAATTGACACATGAGGGTACGAACACGGTTAAAGAATCAAAGTTACAAAATTTGGCCACCCAGTTTGATACTATTACTATGTCTGAGTCTGGATGTTTTGATGAGTTTTATGCATGTTTGTCGGACATTGTTAACTCGAGTTTTAATTTAGGTGAGCCGATTGATAAAACGCGTGTCGTTAGAAAGATTTCGAGATCTCTTCCAAAATGTTCTATTCCTAAATTCACTCTTTTGAATTCGTTGGAAAAGTTAAATTCACTTAAGTTAGAAGAGCTCATAGGAGACCTACAATCTTATGAGATTGGCATGTTTCCCCAAACCATTAAGGCTAAGGATAGAGGCGTTGCTTTAAAGACTCAAGTTAGGAAGAAAAAGAAAGAGAGAGTGTTTGAGTCTGATTCTGAGGAAGAGTTTAGCATTAACGATCTAGCTTTGTTTGCAAAAAAATTCAAAAAGTTTCTCAAAATGAACAAAAATAACGCTTTCAATAAAAAGTCATTTGAGAAAAATAAAAAGAAAGAAAAGGCCATAGAGGGCAATGAAAAAGAGAGCGAGAGAGAAAAGGAGGAAGAGAGTGGTGAATATTTAGATGAGATTATTTGTTTTGAATGTCAATGGAAAGGGCATAGGTATTTTGAGTGTGCTCCTAGGCTTAAGAGAAAAGGGAAGAAAGTAGCTATACCTGCCACTCTTATTGATAGTGAGGGCGATGATGAGAAAGATGAGTTCGAAAAGGGTTTAGGACAAGGGGTGTGTGTAGAGTTTTCGTGTCGTGTGAGCACACCCACTTTGTTCCACGATGAAAGTGTCCACGAGAGTGACAGTAATGAGTCGAGTGGTGATGATAACGAGTTTGAGAGTGGAGATGAAAGTGAGATTCAAAAATCTTTTAATGATTTGTACACCGAGACCTTGAAAACAAATAAATATAATAGGGATTTAGGTCGTTGGCTTTTGGAATTGGAGAAAGAGAAGGAAGTTTTAAGGAGGGAAAAATATGACTTGACCGACACGGTGTCTAGTCTGATGACACGTGTATCCCAACTCTAAAGTGATCTCGAACGTGGCCGAGAGGTCAAAGTCCCTTTAGAGAACGCATCTAAGAAAGTTGAAAAGATGGTTCTGAATCCCATTTTGGGTGGGGATGAAAGTTTAGGAAAAGGTCATGATGGTGCGTCCATTTTTTTTATTGCACCTGAGCCGATTACCACTTTGGTGATTGATTCACGTGATTCTCATACAACCCACCTATGCGTTCCATTCCTATTAGGAGAACATGTCCTAGAATTTTTGAAAAATTACTTCCTAGACCGGTTTATATTTCCTCCCATTTCAAAAAGCGAGTACACCTTAGGGAGTTTTGCTTTAAGTTGGGTTTCGTGCCACGTTATGCCACTACACATGTTCACGCACACGCACCCACTCATGACACTTTGCTTGAACACAATGATAGAGAGTTTGCACATATTCGCGATCAAGTAAAGTTTTTGGTCAAGACTTCACATGATTTAATGGAGTTGTCTCAAACGATGTCACTATCTTTGGAGAAATCCACCATACCTACCGGTTGAGGTCTAGACAAGTTTATTAGCAAAGGGTGATTTACATGATGACACTTTTGCCTATTTCTAGTATGTACCATTTGTTTGTTATTTGTTTTAACTTGTTTTTGGTACTATTTTAGCACTGTTTTGGATCTGTTTGCCCATTCCAGGAACTGTTTTTTATAAAATTTTCTCACTGGACAAAACTGCATGTCATTCTGAATAATCTGGGAAATTTGTGTTTTCTCGTTCTACAAGATTGCGTCCCTCGCGAAGTCTTCTCGCGATATGGCCCGTCGTTCAAATGACAAGGCATCTTGTTCGAATGACACTGGGTTTTGTTTGCAGTCCCCTGTTTCTTCTGAGTATATGTTATTAGTACTTATGGGTTGTTTCTGAACAGTGTTTGAAAAATACAAAAAGATTTTCCCTTTTTAGAAAAATTTTAAAAATATCAAAAAGAGTTTTGTATTTTGTATGCACCTTATATGAATTGACATTTATGATGATCAAGTCAAAATTTCATGCCATATCCATGTGACTATTTGATAGTGATTTGAGATAATATGTTGTGTCATTCATGTGCTCTACAAAGTTTGGAGTTTTTGATATGATATAGTGTTCCAACCTAAATGATTGACTCTATTTGACCTTTATTGCACACATGCACGGATTTATTTGACTTTTGTGCTTGTCTATCACATGTTGGTTGAGTGTTTCCATCTTAATTCTGTTTATTCAACGAACCAAATATGATAAAATTTGATAAAAATAGTGCATGATTTAAACCGTTTATGAGATTGTGTGTGTTTGAAAAATGATGAAGGGTTACGAAAGGTACAAATTTTTTCCTTTGCGATTAAGACACCGTTTATATGGACCTAAAAAATTGAGGTATTTTAATTATCCGGGGTCCAATGAGGTTTAAAAGAGCCAAAAAAAATTGAAAGGCAGTAAAAAGAAATATATGCCAAATATGGGCCATTAGGATTTTTCATCAATCCTGAAATGTTTGAGAATTTAGATCACCTCAAAAAGAAAATATATATGAGGGAGTTTGGTTGGAGAATTAAAACGATTTGCACGTCCTTAAAAGTCATGAAAAAGCATTACATAGTTTTGGACATTATTGGTGTGGAAATCATTTATACTTGATTTATTGATATGATTAAGACGATGTCATCTAAATTCAACAATTCTACACCAAAGGACTATTTTGATGTTCATTTGTTAGGAGTACACTTATGCATCGTGCACATAAGATATGATTGAGTTGATTTTCCTATCGAATCTGTTCACACCCATTCATTCCGTTTCCACGATTTGGTTGTCTTGGTGAAAATTCATGGTGTGATTTTTTTTGCATTTTTGCATAAAAATTGAAAAAATCAAAAATAGTTTGTTTGCTTGGTTTACCGTAACAAACCGATTTTCTTTATGAGATTTATTCGTTTCCTTGTCTATTTCGAACAAATAAAAAGGGGGAAAATGAATTATGATATTATGGGGGAGTTTTATCTATAGGGGAGATTTGATTATGCTTACATGTTTTATGTTTATCATTTCAAACTCTATACGTCACGAGGTTTTTACTTTGTCTCATATGTGTAGGTACGATTGAAAATATTTTGGATTGCACACCCTGATGAGGAAAGCTTGAAGTTTTAAAAAGTTGATTGTTGAAGAAAAGTTTGAAGACTTGTCCGTTTATCTTTCCGCATTTGAGTTTATGGGAGGGTAGATTTGTATAGGTCATTTGGTGATAATTCGGATAGTTTTTATTTTGTACCGACATAGACATAGGGGGAGAATTGTAAGGACATTGTCCGTCACATTTAGTATGTTATATACCGCTGAAAGTTTGTCGAAGATTTGAGAAGCTTACATCTACAATTGACGATCCGAATTTCAATACAACTTTAACAATCATGCCCAACGAGTACGAAGTTAGTAAAATGTGTTTGAAGTTCCATTTACATTTCACTTTAAAACTGTTGGGATAATTTTGTGAAAAATAAAATATTTTTCTATTTATGAAAAATAATTATTTAAATGATTTTAATCATAAAAAGTTTTGGTTAACGTTTTTAGATCGTAAGAGTTTTGGTTTTAAGGTTTCCAAAGTTTTTAAAACACTACTGACGATTCTCAATATTTATGCCTGGTCGTTCAAACGAGATAAGATCTCATTCGAACGAGATCATAGATTGTTCGAATGACATTACAGTTCGTTTGAATGACAAAGTTTATTTTTGACATGTCACCGCCTTGCATTTTGTTGTATAAAGGGTGTCAGGCTTCTAGATTCGTGTGGAGAAAACACTGGTTTTGACAGCATACATTTTTCTATTCTCCAACATATTTTGAGGATTCAATCTTTTGTTTTACAATTCACAAAATCCCAAGTACTTTGTGTGAGTTGTTTTATGGAACCCAAAAGCATAGTTTTGCTACTGTTCATACTTTGTGTGGAGATCTCTACACCAGAGAGTTGCATGGTATTGTGGAGTGAGTCGCTATAAGGTTTATGACTACGTGTTATTGAGGATATTCTGCGTGTTGATTCTTTGCTGAAGACTTCGTGTCTGTTGTGGTATAGCTGCGTGTGAACCATTGCTGATTTGTATTTCATTGTAGTCCGATGTACATTGCGATTTATAATTATAGTGAAATAAAAAGGTTTTTCCCTGTGGGCATTTTTCCTCAAATTTGTGTCGCCTATATATTTATGATGGTTTGACATATGCACGCACGTAGTTGATTGAGTTTAAGGGCCAAATTGATTTGTTTCATAAATTAACTCTAATTAAATAAGTTTGTGATTGGAATTTGCGCAACTATTTGAATCAGTATCGAACACGACACTTATTACCACTTCAAACGACATTCCACAACTGACCAAACAACATCCCAAATTTCATTTGAAGCATGGTGTATAGGGAGTTCCCATCAAAAAGTGATTAACATAGTTAATCTGTTGATTGGCAGAGGAAAAAGGAGGATGAAGGTCACACAAGCAAGTTACCTCGAAGATTCTCCATAGTAGTGGCTCGAAGGACCCACCTCGAAGATTCTCCATAGAGGTGGCTCGAAGGACCTACCTCGAAGATTCTCCTACGGACCTGGTTCGAAAGATCCAACTTGTAGATCAAAGTCACTTGAATGATGGTAGTTCTAATAAGAAATAGAATGAATTGTATCATGTAATTTATCTTATGATTATATGTTGAGCGAGGTTATTTGGTTCCCACGAGGGGCCATGGTTGGTAGGGCATGGGAGATCTAATATGCTCTATCAAACAACCTCCTCTTTGGAACCTTGCAAGGAAGGTTTGAAGGATTGGGACCGAGGCAACGTAGGGCATACAATTACCAACCCTCTTAGCACACTTGGGAAAAACTTCACTTATCACATATGGTTGCTCGAGCCACTACTGCTAAGCTACCTCAACTCCTACTTGTTCGAGGGAACTTCCTTGAGGTACCTCAATTATTCATCCTTGGTCTTAAGATAGTTCTTAACTAACAAACATAAAAGTAAGCACTCGAGCTACCTACCAGCTGAGCAACCTTAAAGCAGACACCATCTCGCCTGACTGATGTGACTATACACGTACCAAAGTCACTATTTACCCACTTTTTGATGTCATAATGTCTAAAATTTAGGGACTCGAAGTTACACACTCAAGTGGGTTTGTCCTTAGGATGGAAGGTATAGTGAACCAAACCTGACCCTTTAGCCATTTTAGGATAATCCCCGAGCTGCTACATTATGTCCCTCATTAATGCCCACCATACTTCCGACCAATAAAATAGTTTCTCATCAAATTATGAGATCCCATGCATTTAATGCAATATCTTTTACATTAATGGGAGGTACTTGTGAATTTAATGCAATCAATCATATTGAACATGGGGAAGTTTACTCGAGTAACCTTCCCTTCATATAAATACACCAGATAAATAGTTTAATCGGGAGAGCATTTTCTGAGCCTCGAATTGCTGCCCAACTTCCTCCATACACGAGAGATATTATAAGAACATTATTTACCACTCTAATTTAATACCCATATTTGTAAGCATTAACTAAGTTTGAAGTTCCTGCTTTGCCTTTATTATGCCTAGAGTGCTTGCTCTTTCTCCCTCCGACCAAGCTACATGTTGGTCCCATCTATTTATTATGCCCGCTTTATATTTATTGTGCTAATATATCATTTAATACAAGTCTGAATAATGAATCCCTTTGCCTATTATTCACCTATATTAACTGTCACGATTTAATACTGCACGTTGTCAATCCAGATATTGATAAGGGGTTACGCCTCTCTTAATACTAACTGTATTCCAAGAACCCACATCTTACATATGACGACTCTACTGGGGAAGGTTAATGTCCTCATCAATGATGGATTCTCACTGTCTTGGTTGGTAAATCTACTCCGTGACTTCAAGATAACTGACCTACCTTCCCTCTATCATTGGTTGTAGGTTTCTCATCACTCACATGTAGGTGTTTTAGAGGAGCTTGTAATTCTGGACACCCAAATGGTTATGTCTGAATAAAAGGTACATGAGGCTCGTGAAGCTGTTTCTCGGGAGGAGGCTGAGATTCTCAAGAAATAAGAAGACTTGGAGTCATTCAGCAAAAGGTGGAGCTTCGCTAGAAGGATTTGGCCGCTCTTATTATAGACCAGAGCAACCTTGAGCAAATTCTCCCCCAATATCACCATCGGTTGCTTGGATTGACGAACCTTCATTTCATTATGGATATCCCGTAGGCACCCTTATTTAATGTTTCCTTCATTGGTGTTCCATAGTTTGGGGTTTTGATCCCCCTCTTTATTTTATTTGAATGTAATCATAGTACTTCTCTATTAAAGAAAAGTCTTGTGACCTTTGGTGTTTTCTTCCTTTCCTTTTTTTTTCTTTTTACATTGGCTAAACTATTACATTAATATAAGTCACGCCATGCAAGATAAGGTTAAAATTTTCCGCATAAACATTTACTTCACATTATATTAAACGAATAGCCCCAATTTCATTCTAACAACATTGTATACACTCATTCGAATGACCTGCGAAATGAGTTGCCAAAATTTTCAAAAAAATATTAAAAAATCATTTTAAAATATTTTGAAAAACCTTTAAAGTGAACTCTAATATAAAAATCCCCTGGATAAGTAAAGTCTTTACCAAAATACCTTCTTAGATAATGTTGTGATGAACGATATTCAATCCTGCAAATGTCATCAACTTCTTATCTTTGAGTATGTAGAAGCAGTCATGAAGGTGTAGTGGTATGTAGCAGGATAAACCAAATAAAAATTAAATTAAGCAATAATAAAACTTTCTCTTACAGAGTTTTGCCATATTATGATATATGAGACGTCTAAAGAGGCTTGGGACATACTCCAACTCACCCATTAAGGTACTAGTATTGTCGAGGCTTCCAAACTCCAAAACATCACTACTAAGTTTGAAAGCATTAGGATGGAGGAATGTTAATCCTTTGATGAGTTATATTCTAGACTTTTTGATATTTAGAACTCATCTTTTGACTTTGGAGAGAGAATACTTGAAACTCGAGTAGTCAAGAAAATCTTAAGGTCCTTGATTAAGAGATTTAATTCAAAGTGACAATTTTGAATTCCTTGTGTACGTTAGACTCTATGAAACAATAAGAGCTTTTAAGTGATATTCAAACGTATGAGCTCGACTTGTTTTCCTCCAAACAGATAAATAAAGGTAATGGCATTACATTGAAAGCCCAGAAGAAAGAAACAAGTGTAACAAATAATGAGTCTGACATCGATTCTGATGATATGTCCATGTTTGCAAAGAATTTTAAATTTTTTATCAAGTTTTAAAATCAATCAAAAGATGAAAAGAAGTTTGAAAAAACCAAGTATAACAAGGTTGTGAAATTCCCTAAAAATCGTAATGACACTTTTAAGAGGGATGAGTCTGATAGATGCTTTGGGTGTGAATTATCGTCATATCACACTAAACTAAAGAAGAATGTAAATAAATCATTTACATAAACTGTCACCCTTAGTGACAGTGAAATGTGAGATGAATATAATTCCCATATTGAGCGCAACTACATCGCGTTCATATCTGATTATGAGATCCATGAAGAAAAATCTTTCGATGAATATAATTATGAGCATGAAAATTTTGTGGCCATTGTTTATGACTTATAAGTGAGGGAGGGTGGAGTAAGTGGAGAAGAAAAAGATGATGATGAAGAGGAGGAGGAGAAGGAGGAGAAAAGTGAACTTCAATTTGCCTTCTGTGAGTTGTATGTGGAAATCGTGAAATTGAAAAATGCTAACTTGAAGTTGAAAACTAGGTTGAAAGAACGTGTCGCAGTTAATGATTAGATTATATTAATTGAGTTTCTTAGGGCATGCGATAAGACTCTTTGGGAAAATCTCACATTTGTAGAGGGGGAGCGAGATAGCCTTCAGGAATTAATGGATATTTTGAATAAGGATTTCCTCATTTTTATGAGTCTCGCCATTTGCTCGAGTTAGTATTGTGAAGTTTGAATAAAGATTGAGAGACTCGAGTAATGTCAAATTTAATTTGAAGTCTAAGTCAAAAATTTTTGATAACAATTATGGTAACAATTATGGTATTGACTTCGATATTCCATATTCTTATGTTACTATTGTAGCCTACAAAAATTAGGGTAAAAGGACTAATAAATAGTGATATCGGTAAAAATTACCAGTGGATCCTCAAATGGCGAATTAACCTGGTAGGTTTAGATATCCCGTGGTCAGCCATCCGCTTGACCACACCTCAGAAGATGAACCATTAATAATTTGAACGTCCACACTTGGGATATTCAACAGCCACCATGGACATGCATGTGAAAAATATCCAGCTGCATATTATCATTTAAAGATGTAAATGCCTCATGTATAAAGGCATTCAATCTCTTTAAAGTAAACCAAATTTTTATATTTTTCTCCCATGCTCTATTATCGGCATCCCGCACTCTTAATAAAATAATTCTTGGCCTATACCCTTTTTTTATTATTTAATTAATTAACCATTCCTTTAGTAAAATACCAAAAGTGCGCCCAAGTGTTTCTTTCTAACTGTAAAAGGGTCCTTTGATATTTATTTTTTGGTCCACAATTTGTAGAGAGAAGACACTCTTCTAGTTCATATTTGTAGGTTTAATTTTAGGTTAGTGTAATGTAAATCTTTTATTCATTTCTTTTGAATTTATTTAGAGGATTGAGCGAAAATTTAGAGTTCGAGAGACAAATTATGATTTTGTGAGCTATATTTCAAGATTCAAATATAATTGTAAGTTCAAATTTGTGGTTGTTCTTCAATACCTAATCTTGGAGGTTCAATGGAAATGCC